>APFE031659047.1:18138-34737 GCA_000404065.3 Pinus taeda | reverse complement strand
ACATATGGGTTTACCATGCTGCATCAACACTGCTCCCATGGCATAGTCACTGGCATCCATTTCAATCTCAAATGGTCTTTGAAGATCGGGCGGTGCTAGTACTGGTGTTGTATTAATCTTTTCTTTCAAGGTGTCGAAGGCTCTCTGTTGTTTGCCTCCCCACTGAAACACCTTGTTCAATCTTGTTAAAGCATGTAAGGGAGCTACAATCAAGGAAAAGTTAGAAATAAACTTTCTCCAATATTGTGTTGCTCTTAGGAAGCTTCTAACTTCAATAGCAGATTTGGGTTTAGGCTAGTTTATAATGACTACAACCTTAGAGGGATTTATCTTCAATTCACCACCCCCTACAATATGACCCAAATAATTCAAAGATGTTTTTCCAAATTCACATTTTGAGAGCTTAACATAAAGATTTTCTCTTTTCAAAACATCTAGAGGGTCTGCTTTACATGCTTCAAGTGTTCTTCCCATGTTTTACTAAATATAAGAATGTCATCTAAATATACAATGAAAAAATCATCAATAAAAGGTTTGAGTACATCATTCATTACTCTCATGAAAGTAGCAGGAGCATTAGTTAAGCCAAATGGCATAGCCAACCACTCATACAATCCCTGCTTTGTTTTGAAAGCAGTCTTCCATGCATCTTGCTTTGCAACTCTGACCTAATGGTAGCCACTATGCAAGTCCAATTTGGAAAAATAAATAGCTTCTTTCGACTGATCTAGTAGATCATCTATGCGAGGAAGGGGATAATGATTTTTTATCGTTATCTTATTCAGTTTTTGGTAATCAATGCACATTCTCCATGAGCCATCTTTCTTTCTCACCAATACAATTGGAGACCCACATGGTGATGTGCTAAGTCTTATGAACCCTTTCTCGAGTAGCACCTATACCTACTTCTTGATTTATGCATTCTCTAAAGTAGACAACTTGTACATTCTGATGTTAGGCAATGGAGCATCTTGCTACAAATTAATATTGTGTATTGTTTCCTTTTTGGGTGGCAGACCTTTAGGTTCTTGAAAAAGTATATCATATTCTGAAACAACTTTTTCTAAGTCAACTTGTTGTTTAGCATTACAACCCTCAAACACATTAGTTTTATCAGGTTTTTTTTCCTTTACAACCATCAGTAAAAATTGTTTACATGAATTTACAATTCTTTTCATCTGCCCTGAGTTTATGAGAGTATAATTATCCTTGAGTTTATGAGCTCTTAAAATATATTCAATTCCATCTTTAACGAGTTGATACTTGTTTTATGCCCTATAGAAAATAGATTTTCTATCATACAAGTAAGGACTTCCTAAAACAATTCCACATCTATCCAAGGGAACAATATCTAACTCAACCTCATCTACAAATGTTGACCCAAAAGAAAACCTAAGTTTACATTGTCTAGTCACTTGTAGCTTTGCTTTATCACATAACCAACCTAATGGATATGGCTTCTTGTGAGGTGTGGTTAGTAATCCCAACTTCTTTACAATTTCTTCAGAAATTAAATTTACTTGTGAGCCACTATCAAACAAAGTATCAATTTTTTGATGCTTGGAAATAACTCTAATATGAAGAAGCTCATGTCTTTTCCTCTCATTTTCTTAATTATCAGTAGATTGTGCAGAATTACTAGTAGATGCTTCAAAATTTTTACCTTTTATACCTATGGCTGCGATTGTTGTTTCATCCCCTGAGTTTGACCCCAAATCTTTTTGAATGACTGCAACAGTCTTCTTCTTTTTGCCATCATACTTCTTGGGCCTCAGCTCCGGATAAAGAATCCAGCAGTGTTCATCATCATGCCCATATTTCTTGCAGTGAGTGCATTAAGATTTGGTCTTTTGTACAATATTTGTCTTCCTCTCTTTCCATTTTTGTTTTCTCTTTTCCTTATTCTTACTTGCAATGGGTTTTGATGATCCCCTAACTTCTGGGTTCACATTCTTGCCTCTAGCCTCTAGATGTGTAGCCTGAACAGATACCTCATCGATGCTACTGGGATTAAACATGAGAATGGTGTGCTTTAAATAACTGTGTAGACCACCTATATACTTCAGCAAAGTTTCAGGTGAGTCTAAAGAAATTCCTAGAATCAAAGCCCTTTTCCTAAATTCTTGGGTGTAGCCTTGTACACTTTGCCCCTTTAATTATCAAAGATTTTTCCAACTCATCATGGCTTGCTACATATAAGCTAGCGGATAGAACTGTTTTTTAATTACAGAAACAAATTCACTCCAAACTGAAAGAATTTTACCATGCTTCTTCATGTGAGCTTGTGTCCTGCCTTCCCACCATACCAAGGCAGTGCCTCTAAGGCGTAGGCTAGCCAACTGAATCTTACTCTTGTCTGAATCAATGCTCTGCACCCTACAATATACATCAATCTGTCTAAACCAATTATCCAGCTTCTCTACATTCAACTCTCCATCATATATCGACAAATCAAATTTAACATCAAATTTAATCGAAGATGTTTTCCTTTTATTTTCATGGCTATTAGGAGGTGTGGGAAGTTTTTCTTCTTTCCCTTTGCCTTTAGAGTGGTCATGGAGGAGAGATCCTTTTGCTCCTTTATCTTGTTTGGAGTTTGATGAATCTTCATCTCTACCTTTCTTAAATTCTCTATACATTTCCTCTACCATGGCTCTCATGGCCATGAAACTATCCATGAACTGGGAGTTCAATTCCAAGGGACTTTCTTCTAACATTTTCCTCTTACGGCAAACTCTTCCAATTTCTGGGTTAGCTTCAACCAACTCTCCTTCACCTAGTTTAAGCTTTGATCTAGGTATCATTCAACAAAAATCCAACACAAGCTTGTTTAACCTTAGTAACCTAGAGCTCTTATACCACTTGATCTGATATTGATCTAAGACAAACAATTAAGGTATTACAGACTCATGTGCATGGATGTGCCTGTGTTATTTTATGCAACAGATCGATAAGATTGTGAAATACACAAACACTGAAGCAGTTAGAGAAAAAATAACAAGCAAACATGTAAACACAACAAGTTTAATAAGGAGTTCACCCAATACTCTTGGGCTATGTCTTCCAGTCCAACCTTCAGTGGTGGCCTCTCTATTATGTTTTCAAAAGAAGATTTTTTACAATAGTGAGCTCAATTTGAGTCTCACATAGCAGATATAAATCAATAAGATTGTACTTGGATCCCCTAAGTCTTTGGAGTACACAGACTCTACTTACTGAAACTCGACCTCTATTGGTCACAGTAGTATGAGCCTAATATGAGACTCGTACATGACAGGCATATATAGAGGAGTTCGCTTGAACCTCTCAAGCCTTCTCTGGGGTACACAGACTCTTTGACTCTCTCTGGCTCTATCTGGCTTGATGCTGCCTTTTTGCTTTTGCAAGTCAGCTCATCTCCTTCTCTCTGCTCTCAGCTTTTTGCGTCTAACTCACTTGCTTCTTTCTTTGTTAGTTTGTGGCTTTAAATCCAATCTTCTTTCTGATTGTTCATTTCCGCTTCCTAACTATCTAGTTTCCCTACCTCTGTTCGTCTAAATCCCTCTTTTTTGTGTAATCATCAGTATATAATGCCTCACCGGGTGGTGGCCACCTATTTCATAACAAACTGAGTGTCAGTTCTCTTGGACGTTCTCAAAATGAATATTTATTTTGTTAGCTCCAAGAATTCCCGTGAAACACGAATTTATACCAACGCATCGTCCATGTCAGACTTCAAATCTTATACAACTCAGCCTGTTTACTTCATCAAATCCAGTCGCCCATAGGAATACATCTCCACCATTGATCTGGAGCCTCTAGATCTAACGGTCATCGTCCATATCGAGCAGATAAGTAACATGACGTTTACCCATCCGATGTGAGTGGTTTTCTCTTTCTTCTGCCGGATGCATGGCACCCATTGTGTGGCATTAGGTGAGACTCGGTTGAAACTGATTACCGCTCGAAGCCCTTCCGATATTCTGTCGGTTTTTGTGGGACCCCACCTCTGATGGAATCGGTGTGATATTCGTTACATTTTATAACTTTTCAGGTCCGAGCTCTTGAGACTTTTCCTTCTTTGAGGGGTTTTCTCGGTGATATGTGATTAGTGACTTGTCGCTAATCGCATATCGGAAACTACTCCCGTTTCTTAATTTGACCTCTGGTTTTGCTAATTTGTGGCAGCGCGCATTACCATGAGGCTACGACTTGCGCGCTTGACCGAGGGTCCTCGTTGCTCCGCACTGTTCATAAATTGCAACTGTTTCGAGGATATCTCTGATAAGCTTGACCTTTATAAGACTTTGAAACTTTGGCACAATTTTAAGAGTTCATGAAAACTTAGAGAGTTTTCTAGGATCCAATTTGGATCAATGACCAAAATTCGTACATGAATAACAATAACCATAGAATATATTTTGGTACTTGGGTGGAATTTTCCTATGAGGATATGATCTTCTGATTCTTTAATGGCTTTATATTTGAGGGAGATAGGATTTATGTAGATTTCTTGCTTGGTCTCTTTGGTTATTCGAATTGTTGTAATATGCCTTCCCATGCTACCACTGATTTTTTTTACTATCCCTTATTCCATTGCTGTCATTTTCTTCTCCTCGCTGCTACTAACTTTAACTATCATTGTATTTAATTTCCTTGCTTCCATTTACTTGTTGTTGCTGATGATTATCATTATCATTGTTACATCCTTTGAGTCCTTCAATGAAGCTGATTGGTTCTTTGTATTCAAGCTTCTTTGTGCTTGTATCATTTATAGCATGAACCAGTATTGATGAGGAGAGATATTTGACAACTGTAAATTTCATCTAATTTTTCAGATCCCTTAATTTAAGTTCTTGGTTCAACTAAGCTTGGGCTTTCTCCAATTCCTTTCTAAGGGAGAATATCTCTTCCTCTAGTTTTCCACATTACTTGCCCTTCTCTTTTAGTTGTTATAACATAGGTTATTTAATCTTATTTGTTTCCTCCAATTCTACCTTTAGAAGTGATGAATCTTTAGATTTGTGTTCTTCTCTTCCATACTTGATCAATATCTCATTTTTCTTCTTACTCTTTTTCTTAAGTCTATTGATTTCTTGAAAGGCACTGACTAATTCACCTTGAAAATCTTTTACTACGTCTTCTTCACCTATCTCATATTAATCTTGGTATTCAACTTGGGCTTCTATAGCCATGACCATGAACTTATTAATATTATTAGAAAATTATATTTTACAGAGCAATGGAACACATTGAATATTGCAGAAATATAAACATAGAAAACACATAAAACAAAAGAGACACAGGGATACGTGGTTCACCCAATTTGGGATATGTCCACAGAGAAAAAACTAGTCCTTCCTTTTATATTATCCAACAAAATTAAGACATACAACCTACAACAGATCTGTTGTAATTCCTTGTTCGCCCTCACACAATCTCCTCTCTCTTTCTCGCTCAGAATACACATCTACATAGATGCAATAAAATTTCCTCATATATAGCAAGGGGTTTCCTTCTAAGGATAAAAAACCTAAATTAAACATTATTTCTATTGTCATATTTCCACCTAATGAACGGCCCAGATTGACTACAAAATTACAAAATTTTACAAGGCAATTTTACATCTATTTTTAGCTTCGGGGGCGCCCCCCTCAGACCCCCCTGGTGGCACACATAAACTGGTGGCGTTGCTACCACATTACAAAATGGGGTCCAATGTAGCTATACCTCTAAATAAAGAAGATACTCATGCTCCATACCCAGCAAATGTATTCTTAATCAAAATATTGTTCATTACCATCCTCTAAGGAGGTGTTTTCCTCTTCGGTATAAAGTGTTTTCTTCTTGAGGCCCTTCTCCTTCTTGACTCTCCTCTTTTCCTTATTAGTATGTGGATTATCTTCCTTTTTGTATGGGCGTTTAGATTCATAGTGACATACTCTTCCACAATTAAAACATTTGAAATGCAACTTCCATTTGTATTTGTTGGATCGTCTATTCAATCTTCCGACAAATTTGGCTTCTTTTTTATCAAATTCATATCTCGAGTCTTCTTGATATTCTTTGGTCTTCTTGTCAGCTTTGAAGGCTGCTTTCCTTGATGTATATTTTCCTTTTTTGGTTCTCATTTTATAGGAAGTTAATGTTCCATGTATTTGATCCATCGTTAATGCATTGAGGTTTTGCATTTCCTCAGTCATTGATACTTTGGCATTGAATCTAGCAAGAAGTGATCTCAATGCCTTTTGAACTATTGTGGATTCCTTCATAGTCTCATCAAGACCTCTCATGGTGTTCATTTTTTTTATCCACACAAAGGAAACATTTTTTATATCCCCATCCTCATTCATCTTTAATGATTCAAATTACTTTCTATAGGCTTGGAGTTTTTATTTATTTACCTTATTTCCACCTTCATAGTTTTTCTCCAAATTGTCCCACATTTATTTGGTTGTGCTACAATGCATAAATTTTAAAAAATTAGATTTAGTAAATCCATTTAGGATTGCATACATTGATTTAGTGTTGTAAGAAAACTTGAGATTGTCTTCTCTATCAACCAATACATCTAGCTTTTTATATCCATTCAATACTACAACCCAAACATCTACACCAAGGGACACTAGGTAATTCCTCATTCTTACATGCCAAAATGCATAATTTGAAACACAATAGGTTGGTTTCCATCATGGTTGGCCATGTTATGGATCTAGATCTACCTTCCAGTTATTAGAATATTGATGAAGGAACTCGCTTTGATACCAATTTTTAGAACATGATTATACTGAGAGGGGGTGGGGGTGAGGGGGTGAATCAATATAATGGCCAATTTTAACCAATTAAAACATTTCAATTCACATACAACATTAATCACATTAGCAACATGAATATATATATATATATATATGTTATTCTACAATTGTTTTCTAGCACCAAGTAGAAAGAGGCACCAACCCCCTAAAATGTTTTACTGGCACCAACCCCCTGAGTGATCTGTAATTGAAAACTGAAGGTGATATATAATTTGCAAGTGAAATTTTATATGTGTTTTGGGTAATGGATCAAGTTACTAAACACATTAGCAAGTGATTTTTAAACATAAACAACAAACAAACAGATACAATAAACCATTTCATAAACACATAACAACAAAACATGATAAAGGAGTTCACCCCTCTCCTGGGCTACATCTCCTGGTCCAACTTCGAATGTAGGGCCTATTTCATTATGCTAAAAAATATGTGTTTACATGAATTTTCAATGCTGACAATGCAAAAAAATGTCTCCAATGGATCCATAACTGTCAAAAACCTCCATCTGGGTTCTTTCTGCACCTCATTTTGCCAACAATTGAGAAAGTTATGCATGTTACCAATTTTTCCCAAATCCATAACTAGTCATCCTACAATTCAACCCAAATCTGGCTTGAGCACCCAAAACTTAGAACCGACGTGCAAATCTGGCCTACAATCCCTCCCAATGGACAAAATTGTTAGATAGTTAAATTTTCCACTAACGCCTAGTTTTCCAAAAATTAGGGTCATATGGGGGCCACATTCCCAAGAGTCGGGGCTAACTTCCCACCCCTTCCAGTCGAGCCCTAGACTTCTTGACACACGGTCATGTTATGCCCCATAGAACCTGAGTTTTGGCACCAAAATTATGGGTGCTCCAACTGTTGGTGGTGTATTCCTGTGGTGGCCATATCACTCAGGGTTGGTCCAAACTAAACCCGCGCTCTTGGTTCTGCGATGGGTCATGTGACCCGGGGCTGGCCCTCAAGTGCTGACCCATTTACTTTTCCGCCCGAGGTTCTACGCTTATGCTCTGGTGCATGATTTGTGGCAGGGCTGTGACCATGGGACTAAGGCTAACCCTTGGCCCACCATCCCGCCCCTTGATCCTCTTGGGTGTAGTGATCAGGGTTGGGGCTTAGCCCTAACCCCATGGTCACATCCCTCCCAGAAATTGTGCCCCATACCATAAGCACAAAACAACAATCGGAAAGGTAAAGGGGCAAACCCTTGAGGGTCATCCCTTGTTCACATGACCCATCGCAGAACCAGGAGCATAGGTTTAGTGGGGGCCAGCCCCTAAGCACCTGCAGCAGGGGCCAACCCCAGGCTATATGGCCACCACAAGACCACCTCGTCGATACTTGGAGAACCTAGAATTTTAGCACCAAAACTTGGGTTCTATGGGGCATAACATGACTACGTGTCAAGTAGTTGGGGGCCTACCCAACAAGGGCAGGTGGTTAGCCTTGGTCCCTAGGCACATGGCCCTAATACGACCCTAATTTTTGGAAAAATGGGTGTTAGTGGATAGTTTAACTATTCAACAATTTCACCTGTTGAGCGGGATTGTACACCATAGTTTTGTGTCGGTTCTGGGTTTGGGGCACTCAAGCCAAATTTGGATCGAATTCTAGAATGACTAGTTATGGAATTTGGGAAAAACTGGTAACATGCATAAATTTCTCAACATTTGGCCAAATGAGGTGCAGAAAGAACCCAGATCGGGGTTTTTGACAGTTATGGATCCATTGGAGACATTTTTTTTTTAATTCTTAGCACTGAAAATTCATGTAAACACATATTTTTTAGCATAATGAAAGAGGCCCTACATTGGAAGTTGGACCAGGAGATGTAGCCCAAGAGAGGGGTGAACTCCTTTATCATGTTTTGTTGTTATGTGTTTCTAAAATGGTTTATTGTATCTGTTTGTCTGTTAATTGTGTTTAAAAATCACATGTTAATGTGTTTAGTAACTTGATCCATTACCCAAAACACATATAAAATTTCACTTGCAAATTGTATATCACCTTCATTTTTCAATTACAAATCATTTCACTATTAGAGCATCAGGGTATTGTGAAAGTTGGATTTTGTTTGCAAGTGTTTTTCTGATGCTTACAAGGTTGAATTTTAAAAGAGGAGAAGGGGAACTTCTGGAACCAAGATCTCAAATTTTTTCAAGAAGACCAAATACACCTCAAGCTTCAACAATCATGGCACGTGAAGAAGGTCCTAAAGGGATGTTTGAATATGAAAGAACTTTGAGAAAATAATTCTTTGAGATGTATGAAATGGTAAAGGTTCTTTATGAAGAGAAAAATGTAAGGTTGTATGGAGAGAGCTCAAAACCTCCAAAAGGATATGGAGGAAAAGGAGACAAACCTCGAAAATGGAATAGAGGGAATGGTGACAAACCACCACCTTCACCTCCATCCTCATCCTCATATTCTATTTCTTCTACCCTTTCACAAACACCTCCAAATTATCCAAAAGGACATGGTAAAACTCTTTTGTTAAAGCTTGATATAAATTTTGAATTGCCTATGTATAATGAGGAGGTAGATGCTAAATTAGATAATTGGACTCGTTATATTGAAGTGTATTGCAGGATACAAAGAATCAAGGATGATAAGACCAAAATTTAGCTTGCTTCTATTATATTTGAAAGTGCAACACTAATTTAGGGAATCCAAAATTCAAGAGGACATGAAGAAACATGGTAAGGTTTTATCCTCTTGGAATGATTTTGTTGTTAAAATAAGAATACATTTTTATCCATTAGAATACATGTAAAAAGATATGATGGATTGGTAAAACTTTAGGCAAGCTAAGGGGAAAAATGTGCAAATTTATGCTCAAGAATTTAGAAAAAGAGCTTTGATTGTGGGTATAAATTTGTCTTCTCAAGATACTTTGCTCGAATACATTGGAGGATTACATAGTTACTTGAGACACACCATTATCATGTTAAACCCTACAAAAATAGATGAAGTTTGTGTACATGAAACTCATTTAGACGCAAGAGGGAAAAATGTTTCTGAAGAAACTAGTGAGAAGTCATTCAAGTTTGGAGAAAAAGGAAAAGAGAAATTTAAAGGAAAGGATAAAAGGAATGTTGCAGTCAAGAAAGAAGGAGAAAACATCACATGTAAACATTGTTATAAAGAAGGGCATGATGATGAGGACATTGGTTCTAAAATATATTCTTGTGGGTTTCATAATGTTTTGGCTTTGAAGAGATCGAGGGATAGTGCGTGGTAATGGCATTCACATTTGGTGAAGAGTCAAGCCAAAAACAAGACTAGACATGCTAAGAATCATCATGACTATAGTGTTCAAGGTGAAGTGAACTTGAAATTGAATAAGTCTTCTTTGATTCAAGGCCAAGAAGAGAATGTTCAGATTTATTTAACACAAGTTTTCTCTTCTAAACATCTTGGAGAATTGCAGCAAGGTCCTATCTTTGACAGAAAGAAAAAGACTTCAAAAGCAAAGTACCTTCATGAGGAGCTCAAAGCGACAAAAAAAAAAAACAAAACCAAATGGTTTCAAGTTGGAAGGGTGAGGGAATTGTACCCTCATATATTTTCTTTTTGAAAATTAGCTTTTGGAGGTCCAAATGCTTGCAATGGGGAGGAGTGATCCAGGGTATCAATTTAGTGCTCAAAATTCAAAACATTCAAATGTGCTTGAAACCTATATGATTGGATAGATCTCAACGATATGAATCCAACAAAACTTGTTTCACTCAAAATTGATATTGTATGCTCCCAATATCATGTTCTAATCAAAATATCAAACAAGTAAAAATTTTGCAAAATTGACAAGTGACTGGACATTTTGGCCCAGTGGCAGGTTGCCACATGGCCTCTCTAGATTGGTCCAAGATTTTGAAATTTATTGGTTATGGTTTCAAATTTTTTATTAAAAATTTTTGCTGACTGTGTAATATTGGCCAATGAGGGAGAGCCATGTGGGCCGATTGGAGGCTGCCACATGGCCTCTAGAGTTAGGACAAAAAAAAATTGGGGCCGGATCGAGCACCCACGAGAGGTGAACTCGAGACCTCTACAAAGAAACACAAGGCCTTAAACAACGCACTACATGGAGTTGTGCCAACATTTAACTTTAAATAAAATCTGGATCCTATACATGTTAAGAAACTTCGTGTAGCGTGTTGGTAAAGGCCTTGTGTTGCTTGGAGGTCTCGACTTCAACTCCTGCAGGTACCTGATTGGGCCCCAAAACAAATTTTTGGCATGCCTCTAGAGGCCTCGTGGTAGCCTCCGATTGGACCACATGGCTCTCCCTCATTGGCCAATATTACATAGTCAGCCACACAGTCAGCCAAAATATTAATAAAAAATTCGAACCCACAACCAATAAAATTCAAATTTTTGGACCAATCCAAAGAGACCATGTGGCACCTACCATTAGCCCAAAATGTCCATTCAATTTTCAATTTTTTTACCTATTTGAGATTTCGATCAAAACATGATATCGGGAGCATACTATATCGATTTTGAGTGAAATGAGTTGCATTGGATTCATATCACTGAGATCTATCTAATCGTACAGGTTTTGAGCACATTCAAACACTTGGAATTTTGAGCACTAAATTGATCCCTTGGATCATTGAGAAATACAGACACGAATGTGAAAATGCTTAATTGAATCTTTTGTTTATGTCTTTGGCTCTATTGTTGTACTTCTCCTATGTTTTGCACATTACTCCATGTTTTGTATCCTCGGCTTGACTTCTTAAGAATCCTTTCAACTTATCCTCTAACCTCTTTTGTAATCATACATCCTATATAGACTTCATGCCACATACTTGTTTCACACTTTGACACCACAGAACCACAACATATGCAAAACCAATTTTGACACCCTTAGCCAAATCCACACCTCACTTCCAAACTTCTATGGCTTATTTATATTAAAACATATTGATAAAATGTGGCAGGACTGACATCTCATGGAGGACGCCTAAAAATCCTTGAATATTATTTTAATTCCTTCTACTAGAAATCTGGTTCAGATGACCTGGATAAGACTTATATTAACAACCCCTTATATCTTGGGGGCTTAACTTTAGTTACACGAAAAACACATGATATGACCTTGTTAACCAGTCGTTCCATTAAACTCAGATATTAGTCCACTTTCTTGTAATAAGGTATTGTACACCCATATCACTTTTGTATCAAGATTTCTTTTTAACTCTAGCTCCAGGGTCTTCAACATTCTCCCATGCGGCCAAGTGAAGGACGAAAACCTAAAACCATATTTTCCTTATTTTTCTTTGGCTCTAAGTACTTTGACATAATCGCTTCATGGCCCAAGGTTGGGGCCACATGATTAAATTCATCCTCAATCATATCTGACATTTAGCTTTTAGAACTAGTCAATGTTATTTTATAGCTGACCTCTGGATGCCCATATAACTTTTTACACGGAACCATGACTTTGGAAACATTGAACAAGATTATTTTTCATTTGTATCCAAATCTAATCCATTTGCTACTATCAATGCACACACATCCCCAAATTTCAGATAGCTCACCATAGTGCAGAACCATGTCCCTGTGGAACTTTGAATTTCCCCCCTTTGGAATTGTATCTAAATTTGGGTTTCAAGCTTATGTGCATGCTTCTTACACCCTCAAACCACCAGATTCCTCCATATCAATTCATTTGACTTTGGCACCTCACACTTCATGATCTAAGACTAGGACTGATTGCTCAAGCCCCAAGGGCACTTAGCCACCCAGGTTAAACAACCACCAACTTACCAACGGACACCAAGTGATGCCATGTTCTGGTAAAATCAGATGCTAGAGAAGTCACTTTGAGCCCCAATGATTTTTTGAACTTTAACAGGGGGCACAATTTGTCATGTATATGTGTTAAAAAATTTCTACCTTGTTAATTTGTACCAAGTGATATCATAAGTCGATAAGATCTAATGATAGAAAATTCACTCCCCCCTCCCACGACTACCCATAATTTAACAAGGAGGGGGGGTCCACAATATGTCACTTAACATATGTAATATTTGACATTCAATTTTTCCTTCTGCTACTCACCACTAATAATCCAATTTTCCTAACATTGCGGATCCCTACAAAACCACTCCCAAGTAAGAATCTTGAGGCCCTACCACTTCACCTACCTGGTCACTACCACCTCATCTACCACATAAACTCCTTTCCACATGGCATTCCATGTCTTTGCCACATGTCAATGAAAAAAGGGTCATTTGGCCACCCAAAATTCCAAATGTGCCTGCGACATGTCCATGTCCTCACCTCAGGATGCCATGTCATGTATGACTTGTGCTACCACATCATGCTCTACCACCTAGCATCACCTATAATGCCACTTCATGCTTCCACCTATATGGGGTCCACTTGTATACTTATACTGGGAAATCTGGATCTCGCTATTTTCTTAGGATTTTTTCGTTTGCATTTCTGAAGGCCCGGATTCCCTGATGTCAACAACTTATCCATATGTATCCAATATCTTGTTGTTAAGCCAATGTTATGTGAGACAAAGGGCCCAGATTCCAAAATACCTCAATGCATCCTCAAATGACCTAGATTCAACTCTGAATGGAACTTTGACTAGTTGGAACTATGATTTGACTTCTTCTCTTCAATTTCATTTTTCTCGTGATTCCCATGGAATTAGAAGAAGTTCCATATACCATTAGAACAATATTTGATAGGAATATAAAACCAAATACTTATTATTTTCATTTGATTAAGATAATTGAAGAAATTACAATTCTCAACAATCTCTTACATTAATGACATCAAGGGTTGTGCAACACATTCAATAATCTCCCATGTTGCTTCGACATCAATGATTTTGTAATAGTTTCCACACCTTCAACAGTGAGGACAACATTGTATTTGAAGGGAGTAGGCATGTCATAGTCCTACCATAATATCCCTACTTAAGAGTACTTAGAATTTAACTAATATGTAATGACATCGGCTTTAAATAAATACCAATAGGTAGGTATATGTGGTTACTCAACGTAAAAGGGTCATATCTTTACATAAGGACCACTAGATAGTCAATACTCATTAATGATGGGAACACCAGTGGAATAGAGTTTGGGTAGTCAAAAACTATTTATTGATGCAGGAGGCAATCTAATTTTTTGTTATATATTATCATTATATTTTAACTCTACCCATTTGGAGGTTGTCCCCTCAAATATGCCTAGGAATATTAATTTTTTGGGGATTGTCAATTTAAGGTTAATATTATGTAGGTTCAATATTCTTATTCTTCCTATTTTACATTTTGGAGTTTACATTTCTTTTGATATTGGTTTTAATTCTTTATTTTTCCTATGTAAGGTCATTGCATTCCATTGTCGCTATGTATATTTCCGCATATGAATTTATGAGGATTCTTCCCAATATTTTGGAAAGAACTATTAAAGTGTTGTTCCCATAAATTACAAGTTGTAATGATACATGTTTTCTCTACAAATAAAAAGATAATTTTTGCTAATAAATGTTAGAAAAATGTTCCTAATATTGCAATAATATTGAACATGGTCATGAATTTGATTATGAGTGTCACGAACTCTACTTTGTCAGTGACTTGGAGGGATAAGAAATAATAGAACAAGAGAAAAAATTCCACATTCAAGGACATTGGGAGCCACTCCCTCTTCAAATGTAGACAATCATACTTACTCACTTTATAGATGATTGGATTTACCATTGTCGCAACTCCACGCTTGCAAAGCTCATAAATTTAGCACCTAGACCATAACATTACACTGATATGAATCTAGCATCTCCTTCAACGTTTTCTTATGACATTTACGTAGATAGATTCATCTTGATCCTCCCTCTATTAAAATAATTAATGGTTGGTATATTCAAGGGCTCATCAGGTTTGATAATCTCTCTCCATACCCACTATGTTCCCTAGTAGTTTGTAGTTGTTCTATGAATGTACCATAAAGAAACATTATCCCCAATTCTTGTTGGAAGAAACTTCAATAAACTCACATCGATGATTGCTTATAAAATCAAGCAACTATATGTGAATATTATACCCATGCTTTCCCTATACATTTTTTTCCCAAACCAATTACACTAAATTCTATCAATACCATAATATAAATGAAGTAATTTTCCTAGGACACACTTTCTTCTCTTACCTTAATAATTTTTTTTATCACACTTCGGACACCTTACCTTCAAAATATCTTTGTCAAAAGAAACAATCTCGCTTATGCTATCTTTTTCCAAAATCATCCGTTAACTTAAAGACAAAAATATTTACTTTGACCATTATTCCATCCAATGAAATTTTGACTCCATGCAAAAACATAAAATTGATAGGGCCATTACCCAAATTTTACTTGATCTAACTCTTAACTCAATAATAAAATCATCTTATTCACCCTTAAACATCCTATCATTTCCACAATCTACAAATATTTTTACCAGATAAACCTTGAACAACTTTGGACCGAATTATTATAAGGATACTACATTAACACCCTTGCCAATACATATGCTTAGACACCTCGCTTTGCCCATTATAAAGATTGAATCAATAAGGAAACTAAAATATCTAATCTATTATCCCTCTGATTAATAAGACCTACCATTTCCCCATATTTTACCCTGCCTCAATGGTCAACAAATAGTTAGAGAAAAAACATCATTGAACATTCCTTGTAGTTGACTATTCTTCACTAAACATGACAAATATTCCATTCATGTATCCCATCACCCATAATTTTGATTGTAAATTAATTTTATGAAAATTCCACACTTTCTAGACCATATCCAAAAATCATCCTTCTTGATTCCCAAAGGAAAATTCCCGTGACTTGACATGCCTTTTGGCCTTCACAATACTCCCAACTACTCTAAAAAAATATATGGTCTATTGTGTGGATTTATTGTAGTTTATATAGAATTAACATCTTGGTTTTTAGTTTTTCAAACCAAAAACATGGTATTCATATTTTCCATGATATAGTATACAAGCATGGTATTGTTTTCTCTAGAGATGAACTTAGATGCTTATATAAAAGAAATACACTTCTTAGTTATGGGATTAAAAATGGAGCTATCAAGCCTTAGATACATTTACTTATTCATGTACATCAATTTCATTATGTGATGCTTGATGTTAAGCAATTCTACCAATTTTTTAGTTGTGTCAAAACAATGGTACTAACTCAATGAGAACTTTACCAAGTTCTCAGTTTTTTGGGAGGTCACATCAAATCATGATTTTTATGTTGATTTTGAAAAGTTGTGACACAACATCACCCTTTTTCATTTTAGGGTTGAAATTATGATAATTTTCAACCATGGGATTAAAAATCAAATATCATGGTTATGAAAGACACGAAAAACCATGCCGAAATGCAAAAGTGGTGATGCAACATCACCTCTATTTTTTCCATGATTGAAATTCAAACATTTTTCAATCATGACATTAAAAACCAAATATTATGACTATGAAAGACATGAAAAAACACATTGAAATGCAAAAATGGTAATGCAACATCATCCCCTTTTATTTAGGGTTAAAATTCAAACAATTTTCAATCGTCACATTAAAGAACAAATGTCATAATTATGAAAACCCTTCAAAATTAGTACTTAAAATTTGTCTACATTTTTTATTCTTTCTTTATTTCTTTTAATGTTTATTTTTTAAGTGTTTTTCAAATTTGTTTTACTTTTTTTTGGTTAAAACAACCATTTAATTTACATTATACTATCAACAATAAAAACCATAAAAACAACTATAAATATAGAAG
>APFE031659047.1:0-17447 GCA_000404065.3 Pinus taeda | reverse complement strand
TTTATTTGTGGTTTAATACATGGTGTGGGGAAGGGCAATGTCGGACATCCCCCCGCCGACCATGCCAGACTGCTCGAGTTATTTTGGGGTTGTCTAGCCATCCTAGTCATCCACTCGGGTGGAGGGAGGATGGTTTTGTGTGAGGGGTCAGGGGTCAGACGATCACAGACATTGCTCTATTAGTCGCAACACAAATTCTCACGCTCCACCATATGCATATTTGTTTGATTATTTTATTTTTTAATTATGTTTTTCTATTGATGAAAAGCTTTCAAAAGAAAATTGTGTAAGATAATTAGTTTTGTCCAATGTTTCAGTTAGACACTCTATCCAACATCAGGAACTAAAAGACTTGACTGTGATTACATGAGTGTTAAAGAGCTCTAAAGAGGTAAAAGCACAAAGTAGTTGATATAGGTCCATTGATGTGTTGGTAGTCAACTAAAAAAGAAAAATAAAATGTACTAAAATAGTCATTAAAAAAATTCTAATGGGTCAAAGTCATATACAATTTTTTTTTCTTTGAATTATTATTATTATTATAGTTTTGTCCAATGTTTCAGCTAGATGCTCCACCCAATATCAGGAACCAAAAGACTTGACTATGACTACGTGAGTGTTAAAGAGCTCTAAAGAGGTAAAAGCACAAAGTAGTTGATATAGGCCAATTGATGTGTCAAGTAGTCAACTAAAAAAGAAAAATAAAATGTACAAAAATAGTCATTAAAAAGAATTCTAATGGGTCAAAGTCATATACATAAAAAAAATAAAAAAAATCTTTGAATTATTATTATTATTATTTTATGGCCCAGAGAAACCCAACAACTCGCTTGACACTTAACTACTAAAAGCACAAAGTAGTTGATATACGCCAATTGATGTGTCAGTAGTCAACTAAAAAAGAAAAATAAAATGTACTAAAATAGTCATTAAAAAGAATTCTAATGGGTCAAAGTCATATACATAAAAAAAAAAAAAAAAATTCTGTTGAATTATTATTATTATTATTTTATGGCCCAGAGAAACCCAACAACTCGCTTGACACTTAACTACGAGTATGTCCTCCTCCCCGTCTCGGGAGCTATGATATGTCCTCCTCCTCGACACTTAACTACCAGTAAACGACGTGATATGTCCTCCTCCTCGACACTTAACTACCAGTAAACGACGTCTCGGGAGCTATGATATGTCCTCCTCCTCGTAGCCCAGGTTGCAACAAGGGGGATTTGTACCTGGATCTCTCAACTTTCAACGATTTCACATATCTTGGATTACCAATTGAAGTACCCTGGGACTTTTTATATAATTTTAATTTATTTTTTTTATATGTTTATTCGGTTTCTTAATTATGTATTTGTATATATTTTGATATGTCCTCCTCCCCGTAGCCCAGGTTGCAACAAGGGGGATTTGTACCTGGAACTCTCAACTTTCAATGATTTCACATATCTTGGATTACCTTGAAGTACCCTGGGACTTTTTATATAATTTTAATTTATTTTTTTTATATGTTTATTCGGTTTCTTAATTATGTATTTGTATATATTTTAATTTTATTTGTTTTTTCCAAATTTTAATTTAAGATTTTTTTTTTTTTTTTTTTTTGTTTTGGTTCACGAGCACCCTTTCAGTGAGTGATCGCTCCGTCCACGGAAAATTGGGCGAAGCTAGGCTAAATCGCCCCTCGCCTACTGCAAACCGACCCCAAGGCTTCCAGGTGGATTCGATCCTGGACTCCCGATGGCGAGGCACAGTTTTTGACCAACTGAGCTAACCCTTCGGGCTATTTAATTAAGATTATATTATCTATCTATATTATGTTTTTTAAATTTCATTATCTTTTTTTTTAGTTTTATTTAAACTTTTTTTTAATTCTTTAATTTTTTTTAAATCAATTTTATTGATTTTGGGTTTAGAAAAATGCATTTTTTTAATTATTTAATATGTTTTTTTTTGTGTATTTCTAATTAAGAAAATTGCACTAAACATCAATATTTTTTTCGTGTATTTCTCATGATTTTGTGTATTCTAATAATGATTTTATAAGTCATTGTTAAAAAAAAATATCATAATTTTAGTGCCACATTAAAAATGGATCAACTTGTCTCACTATAAGATCTCAAAAGAGTTATTCGTTTAGCCTTTAGAAACACATGTTCTTAGTAAAATGACTCTTTGAATTAGGTGTTAATTTTTATGGTTTTTTTAGTCATAGTATTTTGATTATAATCCCATGGTTGAATGTTGTTGGAATTTTAAGGTTTTTTATACTTTTGATATTTGGTTAATTCCATGGTTGTAAATATTTGAATTTTAAGGTTTTTCAAGGTCTTGCTATTTGATCTTTAAAACTATGGTTGGAAATTGTTTGAATTTTAAGTTTTTCCAAAACCATGATTTTTGTTTTGAATGCCATGGATGAAAAGTGTTGGAATTTTAACCTTAAAAAAAAAGGATAATTATAGTCGTGTGTTTGTTCCTATGGGATACCAAAGACACCTTTGTAGATGGTTGTTCCCTACAAAGAAAACACAAAGAATTGGTTGTTGTTAGTGGAAATACATGAGTAAACAAAGCACTATAAATGGTGAAAACAATGCATACATAAACATGAACTAAAAACTAAGAAATAAACACATAAACAATGCTTGATGAAGCAAACATGTCAACAAAATAATGGAAAAGGGTTCCCTTTATTGTCTGTTGAATGTAGAAGAGATACAATAGATGAATATTAAAACACCTAGAGAGAATAGATTGAGCAATGTGTTAAAAATCCCCAACAAGGAGGTTCTTTTCTTCAATCTCTTTGCAAGCTTCTTCTCTCTCTCAAAGAAGTATGAATACTATGTCAATGGTGAAATCCTCTTCCCACTAGAA
This sequence comes from Pinus taeda, assembly GCA_000404065.3. Taxonomy (NCBI): domain Eukaryota; kingdom Viridiplantae; phylum Streptophyta; class Pinopsida; order Pinales; family Pinaceae; genus Pinus; species Pinus taeda. Next base: position 14,567 of record APFE031659047.1, on the reverse strand, counting down.
TGTTGGATTGTTGAGGTGAAATCCTCTTCCCACTAGAATTCCTCTACTTCTTCTTGTTTTGGTTCTCTAATAGCCTCTTTATATAGAATTTTGAATTCCTCTTCCCTCTCTTGGTTCATTAATGATAAAATGACTTATGAGTAGGAAAAGAGGATCCCTTTGGGGTTGCATATCTCTAGGTCAACTCAAAATTGTTTTTCCTTGACTAGTACATGTCAGGGAATCCCATCTTCCAAGTATGTGAAGTGGTCCAAACTATTGAAGAAACATCCACGCAATCTCTAATTTATGCCTTTGGATGAGCCACATGGGTAGACTTTATAATTGAAACCTTTCAAGAATTTTTTGTTTTTGTACTTCATGATGTTTTCAGCTAGAAAGTATTCACCTGTATGTTATGCTAGACGAATTTGGGCATCATCCAGATTGTACAAATGTGTGTATGATTTTTCCGTGTTAACAGTTGACCCCTGATGTATGAGGTTAGGAGAAAACGTATAGCCAAAATACATCACATTTTTCTATTCTGCTAAGAGTTGATCAAATGCTTTGAAAGATAAAATAACTTGTTTTGGGGATGAGTAGGGAAAAACCTTGATTGAGGATGAAAGATAACCATGCTATGAAGGAATGATGATAAAAAAGTGTCTCTATGAAGCATACATGTCCCATGCTCATTATGATGACGATTGACTAACTATTACAATCATCTAGGAAATATTCTTGTCAATTCAGCATAGTGGTGGCTAACATGTTGATGGTTGATGATGATAACTTCTTACACCCTTAAGGGAGCTTCTAACAAATAGACTGAAGAAGTTGCCCCCATGCATCAAACATGAGGTGCTCATGGATGCATGGTTCTTTGACTCTGGGTACCTCCCATGCATCAAAATGTAAGCACTACTGAATGAGCTGCTAAGTGATGCATGGGTCTTCTACTAATTTAGAGAACCGCAATGGTCACAATGTACAATACTACCCTGACATGAAAAACTTATATTGGTTTTGCATCTTAGGGAGACTGATTAACATTAATGGGAGATAATGATTCCCACTGTGCCACTCGAGAATTTCCCGTAAGGGGGGAAGAACCTAAGGTACTACCTCGATCTTGGAATATGGGTGTTGAAGTTGACAAGAAAGAAGCACCAACAGCTCGAAATGTTGATTCTGGGAATTAAGATGAAGGATAAAGATTATTGTAATGTGGTGGATCAACAAGGTATGATAATGAGAGATGACAATATGAATAGATAATAAAAAAATCCCTGAGGTTGAAATTGTAATGTGAGTGACGATGGTCAACACAATTAATTTGGGGGGAATGTCCCCGAAGTTGATAGGAAATGCAGGGTAGGTATAAGCATGTTCTGACTTGTGCGATGAATGATCAATGAATGGTGTGGTGATCAGTGAGCTCCAACCAAGGCCAGCTAGGGACTTTCGTCGAGTATAAGACATGAAAATATGGGTGGGAACCCGTTTCCTAAAAAAAATTGAACACTTGCTAAAAGAATGTAAAGGTGGTTTGGGATGTACATATACGGAGACGAGTGCCCCAAGAAAAATGGTGACCTGCATGATGATGTAGGTAAGTTGTTTTGCTAAGGGAGGGGGGCCCATTGGTTGGCCTCGATGCTAGGTTTATGAGCTGGATGAAGTGGAACAAATGAGCTATGCCATATGGAGCGATGATAGGCCAAATGTAGAATGTGGGAGTGCATTCAACTTGATCCAATAAAAATAAAAGAGGCGCCTGAGAGTAGAGTTGGTGAGAAATAAATAAAGAAGAGGAGAATGAGGTTGATCTTCAAGACATGTGAATGAAATGGCTCCCGGATTTGGGTGGATGGTCATGGATTCCAATAGTGTGTGGGGATCTATAAAATGGGTTGATCCATGAATGGGAAGGTATTATCGATTGGCATGGGCATTTACCATGTGAAAGGGAAGGTGGTGGTAGACGTAGTCAAGGTGATGGACCCTATGGTGCATTTCAAAGAAAATATGTCAAGATATGCAAATCTTTGTAGGAATCCTATCATGCTGGGTGGAGAATGATACCTTCACTATCAACAGCCACCCAGGGACTAATTCTGATGGAAAACTGTTGGTATACCTACAACTTCAACAATAAATACCCCAAGTGAAAACATCTTGATGAAAACATATATAGGCTAAAATTTTCTAAACAAGATGAATCAAATAACATGGGAAGGCACACCTAAAGGGGTACTCTAAAAGTGAGACAGGCCTAAAAATTAGTTTAATGTTCAAATGGAATAGAGGGTACCATGATGAAGATGAGTTCGTCCAGATCCTTTTGTCACTAACGGTTTTGAAAACAAAGGTTGTGAGCTCCTGAACATGGCTTTGGAATATGACAAAGAGGGTGATATATAGGGAAAAGTGGGTCATATGCCACCTCATTTGTACTTGTTAACTTGGATTGCAGAGTGAGGTTTGGGAGCTATTTTTTGTTGTAGCGATTAGATTGTGCACGAGGGAAGTGCACGAGGATAGATAGGTAAGAGGAATCTACCCAAGCTTTGTGATTTTGGTAGGGTTTTCAAATGTTTTAAAGTTTTTTGAGGTGGTATTTCCCAGATGCCCTAGACCTTTAGTGGGTCAACTCTAATCCCTTTCTGGGAAATAATGAATCACATTACTCTTCCCGCGTTCACGCAAAAGATACACTTGAGAGGGGTCATGTGTAGGTTATATTGTTGACATCTCTGAAACACTAGGTAGAGATCCTCCAAATGATGTTGGCTTAGGGGGTCCTGACTCAAGTTCAGAGTTAGTTGCACCAACCAAAAAAACCCTACACCACTGGCCCTTTCAGCAAAAAACCGCATAGCGCAGGCTACCGTCTCACCTAGAGCAGTATGAGGGGCTGTTGGAACCAAGTTTCCGCATCCAGAGATTAGTGTGATGTCTTTGAGTGCCCTAGATCTGCCTTTGTGTAGATCTATAAGCTCTTAGGCTTGGCCTTGCAACTCTATTCAAACAATCTTGAGACCTTTGCGAAGGTCTACAATCAACATTCACAGACCTTTATCAGTTGATTTATCAACTTACGCACATCAAAGAATAGCTATAGATTAGGGCTAATGTAGATAAGCTTGTGTTATTAATAAACATTAGATAATTCATCAAAGTCTTCGTGGAATTACATACGCATGCTTATGTTCATCATCTAACAATTATTCAATAGAATCGCACATCATTAGATCAATATTTCATAACCATATTATTCCTCAATAGTATAAGTCATAAACAGAAGTAAACAACAATACATAATATTTCTCCAAAAACAACTTCTTTATTGATTTCCAGTTCCGAATTCAAATTCAAAACCTCCCTTTGAACTCAGCTATAGGGGTCTACGCACTCAGCTGTGGACTCTACCTAGGCCTCTGCGCACTCAGTTGTTGTTATCTATCTGACCTGCAAATATATGAAAATGCAAATATACCCATAAGTAATAAGATTGAAATAGATAGAAATGCTTCTTTATTGATCAAACCCTTAAGGTAGGGAAACACCATACGTTCACTCCTTAAGGAAGGAGAACACTCCACAAGCCATATACTTGTTCATACAATAATCCTTAACATCTCTCAATGGGGAGTCTCTAGCCTCTATATAGGCCTTATACATACAATACCATGGGTCATTACCATGGTTCCCTCAATACCATCTATTTAATACCATGGGCTTATTACATTATTGCTAACTACTTGTGGTCCCTTACATGATATTGGTTAACCACTTTATTTATTACTATGGCCCATCCCATTTTACATTATTCCCTTTGGTACCTCCCTCTGTGCCTCATACTATCCCCCTAGGTATACTACATTCCACCCCCCTTAAACATGTTTCATCCCTGAAACATAATAAGAACACAAATAATAAGATCTACTCAAAAGAGTAGTCCATTGGTACCATGCGCGTGCATCTAGCCATCCCAGAGAAAGGTGAACCCTCGACCTAGTTGATGCCTCGCTCGCTTGAGATGGAAGTTGAACCTGGAGGCTCTTCTATGTTGATGTGTAGTAGGTGGATCGTCACCCCTCTCTATCTGTCATGCGGGGGTTGTTGTCCTTGTGGCTAATTCATTGCCATCTTGTTGGTTGTTTTCTTGCAGGGTGATGTGGGTGGTGATATGCTGAAGTTTTAACCGACGATGTATCTTTATTTAATTCACCACCTAATGGAGCCTAATTGGTGTCTAGTAGATGTTGTGGTGCCTGATGTTGTTTCTTATCTTGCAATATTACTTCAACCACTGAGTCCTTATCTGATGTATCAGTACCTGTAACATTTTCTGCTTCAGCCTCCTTGGACACTACCTATTTTTCTCGTACCTGGTTTGACGTTTGTGTTTGATTGTTGACCATCAAAGGCTCATCCTCTGATGTGTCAGACTCATTAGGGCTTTGTGCTTCTGCCTCCATAGTCTCTGCTTGGGTCTTAGTGGAAATATCCTGCAATGTAATTTTCTTCTTTTTATACGAGAGCTTCATGAATTTCTTCTACACATTAATATTGACAGTACCCAAAGATTCCATCCAAGGATATCCCAAAACAACATCCTTGTTATCCATATCTGAAGTATAAAAATCACAATGCAACACATACTTATCCAAGAAAGCTTCAAAACTTTATAAACTTGAACATCCTCATTATCAACCTATGTGTTTTCAATGTGTTTTGCTAGAACTTGCAATTTTTTTGCCAAATTAACATTGATAAAATTATGCTTGCTACTAGGATTTATAGACACAATGATCTTCTCCTTTTGAATCAATCCATGAACCTGTGACAAGGAGATACCAGCAGAAAATAACCCTTTAGGTTTCTTGGTTTCCTTCTTTCCTGTAAAAATAAAATCTTTGCTAGGTTTTGTGGTTTCCTTCTTTCTAGTATGAGACCATTCATCCAAAAGTAGTTCTTCTATTTCATCAGCACTACATAACTTCAGAAACTCACTGTCAAGTGATTTCCACCATATATAGGCTTCATTTTTCAAATAAGACCCTATTTTGTCCTTCCAACACCCTGGACGATCCAACTTATGATATGCTATAAAATTTTCAATAAAATACCAACCATATTTTCCTTTAGAAAACTTATTGTTATAAGCCATGAAGAGGGTTTGTAAAACAAATCACTTATTTGGCGAAAATTTGAAATGGCCACAATTTAATCAATATTTCTCAGAATCCCTATTATGACCTATTTTTTGAAATGGAACAACCATTCTGCTTCTTCCCATGTGATAGAAATCCTGATCTAGGCACTGGAATTTCTGATTTGCACTGCAACTATCTCGCCGTCGCAAAAATTTCTAAAAAAAAGCGCTGATTTTAAATCAGCAAGATCTCCCTCATCTGGACTCTGATTCAACTGATTTTTTTTTAAATTGGGTATTTTTTTGCAAAGAACCCAGATATGCAATTAGATTACGTGAATGTGGACCCAACATGTACAGATCTGATCTTCAAACTCGTTGCCCCAAAAAATGTTTGCAACATAGCTGATTTTTAAATCAGCGATATCTCCCTCATCCGGACCACGATTTGGCCGTTTTTTATTTTTATTTTTCAAATTGGGTATTTTTTCACAAAAAAACTAGATTTGCAATTAGATCCTGCAAATATTTTCCCAACACATACATATATGATCTGCAAACTTGTCACTCCAAAAAGTTCCTGCAAAAATAAAAAATAAAAAATTCTTCTCTTTGCCCAAGAAAGTGCTCTGACACAACTTGTTATATATATGACTTGCAAATATATGAAAATACAAATATACCCAGAAATAATAAGATTGAAATAGATAGAAATTTTTCTTATTGATCAAACCCTTAAGGTAGTGCAACACCATACATTCACTCCTTAAGGAAGGAGAACACTCCACAAGCCATATGCCTGTTCATACAATAATCATTGACATCTCTCAATGGGGAGTCTCTAACCTCTATATAGGCCTCATACATACAATGCCATGGGTTATTACCATGGTTCCCTCAATATCATCTATCTAATACCATGGGCTTATTACATTATTGCTACCTACAAGTGGTCCCTTACATGATATGGGTTAACCACTTTATTTATTAATATGGCCCATCCCATTATTACATTATTCCCTTGGGTACCTCCCTATGTATCCCATACTATCCCCCCTAGGTATACTATAGTTGTAGAGCCTTTCTCTTCCATATAACCCACTTTTCTGTGTTAAGGCTTCGAAGACTTCATTACTTATCCATCATGACATGTCTTAGACTCTCTAAGACATACCTATTTATAGCTTTTTACATACAATCCCATGGTCCTTGGACCATGGGTGGATCTCAAAACCGACTCAAATTTTACATAAACAAGGGCCTAAAATCCCTTTGACTCCTAACCATCAATGCACTCCACATCCACAAATCACGGAGAATTTACATTACCTACAACACTTACATCAATACTTGGGTTATTTTAACCCCATCTAACCCAGGTGACCCCATCCTAACAGGCCCCCAACAAAAAGACCATGACTCGCCCTTGAGTCACTCGTATGGTGCTACGATATTGTTGCAAACATCCCCCAGCTCTACCGGAACTAAAAAACTTCGACAACACTCTAAGTGGCTGCTTGCTTGACCTCCTCAACTAGCTTCTCTGTAGCTGGTCCTTCTATGGCTAACTTCATTGCCTACTGCGTTTTTTGCAAGCCCATTAGCTTCTCCTAAATGTTGGTAATGACCTAGTAAGCCTCATCTAGCCAAGGTTGTAGCCTAGACTTAAGCACAACCTCCTTCTTCTGCGCTGCCTCTACCTGTGAGGAGTTGCTTCCCCTCCTACAAAATGGATAGGTGCTGCCCTAGTGCAATGGAGCGCATCATTGCCCTGACTCCATCAAACTACTTCTGCAACTCCCAGACCTCTGTGTTTAGTATCTGCAGGTTTGGGTCTTCTTACAGAGCTGAAACCAACTCCATTTCCTGCTCAAATAATGTCGAATAGTCAGGGATTGTGGCATCCACACTTCTCCCTGACCTCGGGTAAAGTCGTGGGTTGCAAATTTAATTGCAGCTCAGTTATTTTCATATTAAGTTCGAATTGAACTTGGCCAACCTCTTCCTTTTCCTCGTGGATACCAATGGATAACTTGTTGATCTTCACTTTGGGTTGTGCGTCCTTGGGATTATGAAGCTTAGGCACTGTTCTGCATGCCTCTGCAACTACAAACTCTAGTCGAGAACTATGTGCCTGCAATTTCTCCTTTTCTTTCAAGGCCTACGTCTTCTTAGCGAACATTTGATCATTGTTCACCCTGTATTCGCTCATAAGATTGAGAGTGCACTGCTCCCGAGCTCTCAATTCCTTTGTTACCCCTACATGCAGTGTGTGAAGAATCTCATTGGGGAGTGTTGCTATGTTTAGCCCGATGTTCTTGAGGGTGCTTAAGATGATGCGATCATCGGTCGACTCCGCGCATTGGGACCCTTTTGGTAATGCAACAGTTCAATGATCTAGGGTCCTTACCAATTCTGTTGCTTGACTCATCCCAGGGGCTAGGCTCACTTGTGCTGCGCTCGCTTGACCCAAACCCACCTATATCTATTGAAATGTGGCAACAAGAATATTCCAATTTTAATTTGTCCTTGAATTAAAATTGAGAATTCAAATTCAAATTTAGTCTCACCAGCTGCTTGAAAAATTAATTAATTAATTCATCTTGGAGTAGTTAGTTGGAGAAATTCAAGCTAGAAGTCTTTGTGAATTCATGCAACAATTATCCTTTTGATTGAGGAGATTATCCCTTAATTAAGGAGATAAGGATGAGTTGTATTTGAGTTGTAATTAGTTAGCTTAGTTAACTGAGTTAAGTCCAGTTAAATTAGTTCCAAATAGTTTGAGGAACTAATTGTGAGTTCAGTAAATTAATGCATGCATGCATGAAACTAGTGTACTCCAGATAACTGAATATTCTCTCATAAATAACTCATGCATGTCATTTTAGACAAAGACCCAGTTGAGATTAAAGGTAGGGACAGTGTACTATCAGTTGCAAGAACTTTCCTATAAGAAAATCTCTTGCATGCAGAAGGAATTCATTCCTTGAGATTTGCATAGTTTTATAGAGTGTTGGAGTAGTGTGTGAGATCAGTGTCACACAAGGTTACAGCAAGAACACCCAGGAAAAAACTGCGCAAGGAAATAGAAGGATTGGAGGGCAGAGGAAAGTCATATGAGTTGTCTATTCCGTCTATGAGCAGCAGTGAGGGATTGTACTGAGAGTTGGATAGTTGTGAGAGCCAAAGCTGTGTGTAATCCTGAGATATTTCCACTTGTATGATAACACAGATAATGGGGTTTTTAGTTGAGGCTTTCCCTAAAGTATTCTTATGTGTTTCATGTGTATTGATTCTTCTTCTCTGTTATATGTGTTCTATTTGATCTTGCTCAAATCGATTAAGCTTCTGCAAGTTTGAATGTAGAAGTAGATTAATCATTTTTCTTTAGTATATTGCATTATCAGGTTAATCTACAGTCAGAATTTCTACATGGTATCGGAGAAAAGGTGATCAAAGCTGTGAACAATATACTGAAGAAGGGAAATTGGAAGTTTGAAGTTCTTGGTTGGAGGAGTAAAATGGAATTCTTATCATACTTCTAAGTTCACGAATGGCATTCAATGGCTTGAGACTCGAGTATGCTCTGGATGGCAGCTCGAATTATATATCATGGAAGGATCGCATGGAAGTGGTATTAGAAGACAGTGGTTTGAAGGATTTCATTGATCAAGAAATCCCCAAGCCAACTGCAGCTAATGCACAAGAATTGGTTGAATGGAAGAAGTGTGTGGCAAAGGCAAGGCAGATTCTTCTAGAGGGAGTTCGAGACCATATTGTCTCGTGTCTCCATGGGAAGGAGACTACATTCTCAATGTGGAAGACATTGAAGGACCTCTATCAGAACAACAACGACCAAAGGAAATTGGCGCTCAAGGATAAGCTTTGGAAAATCAAGATGGAAAAGGGAGATACTATTTCTACATATCTGAACAAGCTCATCACCTACAAAGATGAGCTTGGTAGTGTGGGAATAACAACAGTCGATGATGATATGGTGAGTCTTGCTCTCCTTGGTCTTCCAAAGAGCTGGTATAGCTACCAAGACTCTGTGAATTTAAGAGAGAAATTGTCGGATTGGGAATGAATGTGGTCAGATTTGATGCAGGAGGAGATCAGGAGGAGCACCAGAGATGGTTCTTCATCTAAGCATGATGATGAAGAAAATCTAGCCTTAGCAAGTAAGGAAAGGAAAGGGAAAGGGAAGGCTTCCCATTCCAAATTGAATTCTTCTCATGGAGGGAAGAATATTGACAAATCTAAAGTGAGATGCTTTAATTTTCATGAGGCAGGCCATTATGCAACTAATTGTCCATTGAAGAAATCCAAGAAGGGATCCTTGAAAGGATGAGAAGGTGAGGCATTAGCCTCTCAGTTCGAATTGGGTTTTACCCTCATCACATGTATGGTTTCAGCGATGGTGGGTTGTGTTTTGTATCTTGACAATGGAGTCTCATTCCACATGACCGGTGATAAAAGTTTGTTCAGTACCTTCGAGGAGAAACACCTCAAGATGCGCATAGAGATGGATGATGACAGGAAGTACAGTGTTTCAGGAATGGGCATGGTTACTTTTCAGAGGGACCATGGAGCTCCTCTCACCTTGACAGATGTGAAGTATGTGCCTAGACTAATGAAGAACTTGGTATCGATCACGATGTTGGAGGACAAGGGCTATGATGTTATCTTCAGTAAAGGAAAGGCATTCTTGAGACACATAGCCATGGGTCAGACCAAGAGGATTGGGATTCGAGTAAAGAATATATATAAACTAGAGGTAGATGATTTTGCTGCATTGAGTTCGAAAGAAAAATTGGTTCAAAGCCAAGGCATTGGTGAGTTATGGCATAGACGGTTGGGCCATTTGCATCATGGGGCCTTGAAGATAATGTAGCAGATATCCACCAAACTTCCCAAATGTAAACTTGAGCAAGTGGACACATGCAAAGGTTGTACCTTGGGAAAGTACGCCAAGCCTTCCTTTTATGATCAAGATAGTCAAGCTAAGGCGATCTTAAATCAAGTTCACACTGATGTGTGTGGACCATTCTCAACAGCATCCACTGTAAAGAAAAGGTATTATGTGATTTTCATTGATGATATTTCTCATAAATGTTGGATTTTATTTCATGCAGAAGAAGGATCAAACCTTCTCAAATTTTTGTGAGTTCAAAGCTTTGGTTGAGAAAGAATCAAGGAAGAAGATCAAGGCCTTGAGAAGCGACAGTGGTGGAGAGTATGTCTCTCAAGAGTTAAGGAATTCTGTGCAGCGGAAGGAATTAAATGGGAATTGACGACACCTCATAACCCACAACAGAATGGGGTGGCTGAGAGAAAGAATAGAATGATTGTGGGGCTAGCTTAGGCAATGTTGCATGGACAATGCCTACCACTTCATTTGTGGGCTGAGGCATGCAACACAGTGGTCTATTTGTAGAATAGAAGCATGCATCGCATACTTGGGATTAAGACACCAGAAGAAGCTTTCTCCGGGAAGAGACCAGATGTGAGTCACATCAAGATCTTTGGCTCATCGGTATTTTTCCATGTGACCAAAGATGCCTGGAAGAAACTTGAGTTGATAGCAGAATTGGGGATACTTGTGGGGTATATTGATAGACCTCACAACTATCAGGTGTACTTTCCTACCAGTCGGAAGACAGTGGTACGCAGAGATCTAAAGTTTGATGAGCAGAAGGCCATGCAAGTTTCCCTTGAGAGGGAGCTCCAACTATAGGTTGTCGAGGAACTTTTGGTTCCTAAGGAGGAGGAGCCTCAGACAGATGTGGAGCAGTCGCATGAAGAGGTTCCAGGAGTGGAGACATCCACTCAAGCAGAGTCTTCCAGAGATGGATGAAAGTGCATAAGAGAAGTTAACAGATTGTTGTCGGATGTGAGAGAGAATGTGGGAGAACCATCTTCTCAGTGCAGATAGAGGAGGTCACCTGATAGGTACACTGGATACATGGCCCTTGTTGGGGAATGTATTGAGACTAAGCCATCTTCCTTTGAGGAAGGAGTGTAGCAGCTAATTTGGGTTGATGCTATGGTGGAAGAGTATGACTCCATAGTTCAGAATAGTGTTTGGGATGTGGTTCCAAGGCCAGAGAACAAGTCAGTTGTGAGTTCTCGTTGGCTTTACAAGGTAAAACAAGCTGTTGATGGTAGTGTGGAGAAACATAAGGCAAGATTTGTTGCCCGTGATTTCTCACAGGTCGAGGGGATCGACTATGATGAGACTTTTGCTCCTATAGCAAGGTACTCATCTATCAAATTAATGTTAGCACTATTAGCACAGATGGGTTGGAAGATCCATCAGATGGATGTGAAGACTACATTCCTCAATGGCAAGATTTGAGGAAGAGGTGTACATAGAGCAGCTGGAAGGTTTTGAGAACTTCAATCGTGTGTCGCATGTGTGCTAACTCAAGAGAGCTTTGTACAGGCTGATGCAGGCACCTCGTGCTTGGTACACTAAGATCAGCAACTACTTCACTAGGTTGAGCTTCACAAAGAGTGAAGTGGATGCGAACCTATATCATATCATGGTTAAAGGTAAGCAGTTGATCATTGTTATTTATGTTGATGATCTCATATTGATAGGTGATGATCAATTGATCATGTCTTGCAAGGAGGACCTTACAAGAGAATTCGAGATGAAAGACATGGGTCTCATGCATTACTTCCTTGGCATGGAAGTGTGGCAGAAGGATGGGGAGTTGTTTGTGTCTTAGGGCAAGTATGCCAATGAGATACTCAGGAGATTCCACATGGAGATTCCACATGGAGAATTGCAAGCCCATGTAGACTCCTCTAGTAGGTAATTGGAGGAAGGAGGATGCTACTTCAGGAGAAATAGTAGAAGCTACTATGTACAAGCAGCTTGTGGTTTCACTAATGTACTTAGTGAACACACGACCAAATTTCTGCTATGTGGTGAACCAGCTGAGTCAAGCTATGGTTCAACCTACCAAGCTGTTTTGGAAGGGATCTAAGCAGTTTCAAGATACCTCAGAGGCACATCTCAGTATGGATTATGGTACAAACAGACAAAGGGAGTGAAGCTACAGGGTTTCACTAATGCAGATTGGGCAGGGAGTCCATCAGATTGGAAGAGCACATCAGGAAGAAGTTTCAACCTTGGGTTAGTGAAAGTTTCTTGGTATAGTAGGAAACAAAGGTCAGTTGCACTCAGCTCAGCAAAGGCTGAATACATGGCTTCAAGTCAGGCAGCATGTGAGGCCATCTAGATGCGGAAAATTCTAGTTGGTTTGTTTGATCAGAGGTTGGATCCAATTGTGATCTATTGTGATAATTAGAGTTGTATCAAACTCTCTGAGAATCCAATATTTCATGTTAGGTCCAAGCATATCGAAATTTGGTATAATAATCTTAGATACTGTGTGGCGAGGAGGATCATGTTGTCGCAGTGCATTTCTATCAATGAGCAAGATGCTAAGATTTTGACTAAGGCATTGTCAAAGTGTAAATTCGAGTTCTATAGAGATAGGATTGGCGTGGCAGATAATCCCTTTCTTGTTGAGAGGGAGTTGTTGGGTTGTGTTATATTCTTTCCACGACTAACCTACGTAGTGAACCGGGGAGTTAGAGGGGGGGCGGAGCCCCCCCTTCGCCGCGCCGATTGCGCAGTGGGGGGTCACAGGGGGGGCGGCAGCCCCCCCTGTCCGGGGGCTTTGAGGGGGGCGGAGCCCTCCTCTACGGGGTTTGGGGCAGCGCCCCGAAAAAAAAAAAATTTGGACCCTATATTAGGTTGGGCGAACCTACCTATGGTTTTTCGGTCCATAGTTTTGGATGCGATGGTTTTCGGTCCATGGTATTGGATGCTTCGGCATGTATAAATATGTATTGTAACATTGAAAGGAATATAATGAAAAATCAAGCTGGTAGTCTCGTTTTGGGATCCAGGGGAAATCTCTGTGTATAGTGTTTTATGTGTTATGCTCTCGCATTTTTATTTTCTTTGTTTTAGAATTCGTATGCAGGTAATTTCTGTACGGGGTTAAAACCTACATTTGGTATCAGAGCTGTTTTGGCTTCAAGGGGACGCCTTTTTTGTTGAGGGGTTTCGCTCGGGCCTGTGGTAGACCCTGTTCAGTGGGAGGGAGATCTGCGAGATCGACTCTGGTGGTGAAAGAAGATGGAGAGCAGTGGAAAGATAGAGATTGAGAAGTTCAATGGTCAGAGTTTTGAGTTGTGGAAACTCAAGATGGAGGATCTGTTGGTGGATAAAGATCAGTGGATCGCGGTAGATCCGGGTACTAACCAACGGGAGTGACCGATGAAAAGGAAGAAGTTGGATCGGAAAGGCAAGAGCACAATACGATTGGTGTGTTCTCAGATTCAGTATTCGTTGAATGTTATCAGAGGGAAGCTACGGCGAAGGCTTTTATGGGACAAGTTAAGGGACTTTGTCAATCTAAGTCCTGGTGATAAATTGTTCCTGCGGAAAAAGCTGTATTAATCCCTGAGATGGAAAGATGGAGACTCGTGACAGAGCATCTGAATGTGTTTAATACTGTGGTAAGTCAGTTATTATCTGTTGATATTAAAATTTCAGATGAAGATAAGTGCATCAGTTTGTTGTGTTCTCTACCAGACTCGTGGGATAGTCTGGTTATTGCAATAGGTAGCAATGCAACTGCTTTGCAGTTTGATGAAATAGTCTCAGCCTTGCTGACGGAGGAGATGAGACGAAAAAATATGGACAACCAGAATGGTGATGCCTTGTCTGTACGAGGACGGTCCCAGAACAGAAACAAAAATAAGTCATCCAGTGGGAGATCTAAATCTAGAGGGAGATCTAAATCTCCAGGAAAACCTGTAAAGGTGGTGTGCTGGAAATGTGGAAAGGAAGGGCACTTCAGAAGGGGGTGTAAATCTAAAGCTCCTGATAAAGGAAAGGGATTTGAGGATGGTCCTTCTGCAGAGGCGAAAACTACCTCAGATGAAGGTGGGGATGTGTACTTGGCTTCTTCAAGTACACATGTAGATCATGAGGCATGGTTGATTGACTCAGGTGCATCCTTTCACTTCACTCCCCATAGAGAGTGGTTCTGCGAGTATGAGAAATATGATGGTGGTGATGTCTTCTTAGGAGATGATAGGCAGGCTAGAATCATTGGGCGGAAAAGTAAAGTTGAAGTTGCAAGGTGGAAGGGTTAGAACCCTTCCGGGTGTTCTGCATATTCCTGCATTGGCCAGAAATCTGATTTCTGTAAGCAGTTGGATGATGCAGGCGTAAAGACAGTGTTCGAGAAGGATACCTGCAAGATGGTTCGAGGAGCACTAGTATTGATGCGGGGAGTTCGGATTGGAACTCTGTACAAGCTGCAAGGTAGCACTGTTGTTGACGGGTGCCATAGTTCTATGGTTCCTGAAAATGGAGCAGAAAATCTAGTGGTCT
>APFE031659046.1:0-14422 GCA_000404065.3 Pinus taeda | reverse complement strand
TTTACAATAACATACACATATATACATATGCACATTTTCTCAACCAACAAATAAATGATATGGTGTTTGTATCAACAACAAAGGAATCTAGAGGCTCACACCTCCACCCTCAAAGTAATACCAGAATTCACCTCGTTCCCAGGAAGTCCATATCCACTGCCAATGTCAAAGCTACATCCAATGTCCAGTGCTACAATCCTGCGCCACTTGTCCTCTCACTAAACAATTACCAGCTCATTGTTCTAGGGCACACTTCCAATGTGCATCTGATTCCATCTGGCAATGCTAATGACCAAAACAAATCCATCCCTAGCCTTCCCTTCTCTACTACATAGTCCCTCAAGAAATCCTGTCACCCCCTTCCATGCAGTCACACACCTTCCAAGTTCCACGAGAAACCCCTTCTTTGCTACATAGTCCCTCGGGCGACCCCTCCCTTGGTAAGGTTTCCTCACATCGGAAGTCCAAAAACCAAGGCATATCCCTGCCTCAAAACCATCATACTGGTCATAGCATGCCCATGGAAATTAATGGACACTATTGGGTACCAGTGTCCCACAATGTACATGCTCCTGAAGTACTTTACCAACATACTTCTGCATGTTCCCATTCCTTTCACTAATGTTACTAATTCTTGCAGCTGGTTTCAACCACCCAGTTTGGGAACTTCCATGATTTCCTATACCAAGTACATAATTTCCATTAGATTCAAAATGAATTGAAATAAATCCAAATCATACGTCATTGGTGGCCCACCAATAAGGTACACTTGCACTTATGTTCACTTCCTGTCACAACAAGCCAATTCATCTCTTACCAAATCATCATGTATAAACATATCACATCTAGTTAGCTCAAAACACAACCATCGTAGATCAAAATCATGAATCACATGCAATCATCATAAACCAGAATCATAGATCACATGTAACCATCATAAACTAAAATCACATATCACATGCATAATAAAACTGAAATAAAATACTGATACTTATCCTTCATTCGGTCCTTTGCTTCTAACTTTGATCTTTGTCCTTTTGTACACATACCGAATTGGTTGCCACACTCAGAAATCACCCAAAGCCTTTTTCTTTTCTTCAATCACATGCACATACACAATGTACATCACAACACATACATCCACACATAGTGTATGACATCACACAACACATACACCTACACCTGATATATATAACGACACGTACACCTACACTCGGTGTACAACACAACACAATACATACTCCTACATTTAGTGTACAACACAATACACATAGTACAACAAAACGAATACACATGTCATGATGCCACGAATACATAATGCACATACATAGTATTGCATGAATATAACACATCATGTACGATATGCACACAATACCACATGTACACTAATACAACATGTACATAGTACCACCTGTACATTGCGCCACCTGCACAACGTGTACACAACATCACATGGACACGACACCACTTGCACAACATGTACACATTACCACATGTATACCTCACTACCTATACAACGTGTACACAACACAAAATGTACGCAACACCACATGTATGACATGTACACAACACCACATGCATGACATGTACACAACACCACCTACACACAACACCACATGTACAAAATGTGCACAACACCGCATGCACACAACACCATATGTACATAGTACCACATGTACAACATGCACACAACTCCATATGTACATAGCACTGCATATACAACATGTGCATAGCACCATATGTAGACAACACCACATATCCAACATGTGAACAACACCATATGCACACAACACCACATATCCAACATGCGCACAATACGATATGTACACAACACCACATATCCAACATGTACATGGCACCATTTATACCCGCCACTGCATATGCAATATAAACACAACAACATATATACAACAAGCACACAACATCATATGTACACAATACTACATATGCTACATGTACACAACACCAATATTGCACATCCTAAGACCACACTATCCTTACGAGGCAACCTTGCTTCTAATGTATTTCCACCATCCATGCTTGCCCCAACATGCCGCATATCACACTGCTTTCATCCCACTGATGTATGCCTCAACATTACCTGCCATAACATACATATAGTATAATCACATAATATCAATTCATATCCACATGATACTAACCTCATAGATTTGTTTGAGCTATTCTTCCTTCCCTCTTGATTCCTCATACGACCAAGAACCTCTTCATGCCATTCACCAACATAAGCAATCATTCATCCACAATAATGATTCCTAATGACCCTGTCTAACAACGACATACATACATACATGTATACATATAGAGACATCAACATAATCATGATCACAACATAATTACCAAATATCATAAGGTCAAGATTAAGAGAACTCCTTTTATTCATGCAACACATCCACAACATTGAGAATGACAGTTCCCAACATAGCAAAGGCATCTAAATGCCTCAATTCCATTTACTTTACGTTTCCTAGTTACCTTTCTCATGTCTGTCGTGCCACCATCCATTTACTCCAATGGAACCAACCAATCCAACTGGTTCTCATACTCTTGCCTTATGATGCCCTTTATATGCACCAGCCTTCATCCAGGTCTTACATTACTTGTTGGGTTTCATTAAGCTCTCCCCAAGCTCCATTAACTTTCTCTTTCCCCAACCAATTCCCAATGGACTCAAAACATAAAAGGCAAGACCAAGAAGCAAACAAGAGAGAACCATGAAAAACCAATAAAAATATGACACCACAAGCAAAGTGGCATGATCATGCATTATATGCAATCAAGACCGCAAATCAAGCGCAAAAAATCACAAAAGACCAAAAGCACATGACTAGCAACAAACACCATGACTCAATCCCCATGGCCTCCCAATACTTCCATAGGAAAGCTCAACCTAAGCCTTCTCCAAGATTTCATGGCAGTCTCTTTGCCATGCAAATCCCTATGTCATATTGCCATAAACACATAATTGTTAGTGTATAAATAAATATAACATTATGCCAGTTATCTTACCTTGTTGTGCCAAGGACACTGCCCTGTAATTAAACACACATGTTAGCCCCATGTCCCAAAGATCAAGACAACATATGTATTAATTTGGAATCACCCTTTACCAAGTCTAACAACCATGTCATAATAAAAAATCAAATCACATTCATCAATCATAATACGTAATGCTACAACTATCACCTACTTACACTCAAGTACATATTAGTTGTCTCAACACATATGTGCTAGTGCAACCATCTTAAAACAATATCATTTCTTCATGCAATCTTATAGACACACGCTCATATCATGCAATTAAACAAATATTCAAATAAGAGATAGATGGCATAATCAAGCATTCAAGCACCACATAGACGACATAAACAAACTCATACCAAATAGACAACATAATCAAACACTCAATCACCCAATAGATGACATAATCAAACTCATACCTCAATGTATCTTAGGGGAGGTTATCTTGTCTGCAAAATCAATCTAGATTAGCATGATATAATTTCACAACATATCAACTCAAACATAAATAAGTTCATGATATCCATAACAGTAAATAAATAACATGTTCACATCATTTGCTCATAAACAATTGTCATTCATGCATAACAATCACATATGTACTGTGAGTCTAGATTAGTAGGACATACTGTCACAATATATTAACTTATACCTTAATGTCATAACCATGATCATCTGAATAAGTCAATCCAAATTAGCACAAAACATAATAACATCAATATCTCAGCTGCAATGACCATAATCATCATGCATATGACCACAATGCATACAAGAACATGTTACTATCATTCTTGACTATCTGACACATGCATTTGACTACACTGGTCAACTAGCATCTATCATGCATGTAACCACAACAACAATAGAATGAAAAACATGTATGTAACCCTAATGCATATAAAAATCCGTTAACTAACATACTTGCATGTATGATGATCTGCTCTTACCCCAAATTCTAGTGTTGCAACCTCGCTCTAATAGTCTGCATCTCTTGCTCTATGTTAGCCAACATATCAACATCATATCTTATCAATAACATCATGATGACATAACTGCATACAATGACCTCACGATGCATATCTAAACTAACATGCATAACCATAACCATAACAATTCATGCACAACAGACATTGACAAGCATAACAAATGCATATACCACTGGCATGTATTCATGAAAAGCACACCCCAACCACAACATCAGTAACTTCTATTGTAAAAATGACCACAACCATACATACATATCAAACACATATACAACCCACATGCATGCATCACAACCACATTTTTCCCATCCAGTCTAAGGGTTGAACCATGCTCTGATACCACTATGTGGTATCAAATATCACCCAAAGAGAACGGAAACCAGACACCACCCAAAGAGAACAAAACCCGCTTTGATACCACCCTGTAACACCCTCCTCCCACATTTACCGAAGTTAACTGGTCCGTTGGGGTAAACGTGTGATGAGATTCTACTATGATGTGATTCAAATCCCCGTGTAAAGTTAAGAAAGTGGAACCGACAAAACCAAACCAATTTAACCTTCCTCGGGAGCTACAAACCCTTCAGGAGGCAACCAACCCTTCTAGGTGCTTAACCCTTGACACAACTTGTCATTTTGTTGATCTGGACCCTCAATCACTCCCATAACAAGTCATTCATGCGGTTGAGGCCTTCCAGTCGCTCCCACAACAAGGCATGCTAGCGATTGTGGACTTTTCTAGTCAGTTATGAGCCAGCGACCCCAGATTTTGAGCAACCTTTTCAAGCTAGGTCTCAGGCCACTGCCCAAAACTTCATGAAACTTCCAGGAATGACAAATAACATTGAAACAAGGAAACTAATGCAAACACTTGAACAAGGACTTGATCTAACCCCTACTATCCATGACAGGCATTCTGTCAAACACATCAAGAATATGTAATCTACATGTCCTAACAACATATCTAAACATAGGGATCCCATACTTATCTGAGAATCGTCAAGAAGGTCTGATGCCCTCTCATATTAGTTGCAATAACATCTATTAGGTCATGCATTTTATAACCAATCACATATTCATCAAACATGTCAAGATCCATAAATAATATACATCATATAACCAACATATAACCCATGACAACTCAACCATAATGTTACCATCATAATCAATACATATGCTCATAGATCACAATAGAAAATACCTCTTATTAACATATGAAATTCCAACCAAGTTAGGGACTTCCATGTACCACCCAACCATAGATTAGGTTGAACCAAATCTTTCTTTCAACCAGTCACCCCCATGCCATATTCTAAGAAGGAATGTGGGATCTCATGGAATAAACCAAGCAAAACCAAATCAGCGCTTCCAAAGGCCAAACCAGCTCAACCCTCAACCAGTGATTCCATGTCATGGTCGTACATCACTAACCATCACCAAATCGGTCTCCAAGGCTCCAAAGCATTTGTTTCAACCTGGCTTCCAGGACTAGTAACTCAACCCACGAATTTCGGTGAGCTCCAAAGTGTTTGTCCAACCAAGGCTTCCATGACTAGTAACTCAACCTAGATACATAATGAACATGAGAACCAACCATAAAATAAAGACAAAACCCACAACACTATGGCTATCCAGGAAATTGCAAGGTTAGGCAAAACCACTGTCAATCCAAGCAATCCTCCATGTCAATGACATATCATAACCAAGAAACCACATGCATGTGCCATGCATGCCAAAACTAGCAAGTAAACCATACATGCAACTAGATACCTACAAACGAAACCCATTGTAGTTGTTGATCCCGATGTCCTCTTGTGCTTTTTTGCTCTTCATTTGCCTTCTTGGTCCAAATCCCAAGTATGCTACAATCCTCCAAGAGTGCTCCAAGAAAACTCTATGTGTGCAAGTGTATGAGAGAGAGAAAGAATAGAATGAGAGCTCCAAAACTGAACTAACAAAAGCCATGAACTCATCCCATAAGACTTTTCATTAATGAGGCCTCTGTTTTATTCAATTTTCCATTATTTTCCTTCATTTTCATCCTCACATGCAACTTGTGACCTTTCACCTTCCTTTTCTCCCAATTTCCATTATTTTCATAAATAAAATGCCAATTAATACCTCTTGCCTTTTCAAATGCCTTTGCCATTGCCTTTGCCAATTTCCTCGGCCATAATAAACCAAAATGAATAACCACTAGGATGTTTTTCCCACCTTTCATCTTGGAATATGTGTCCCACGACCTTGGTCTTATATCTTTTACATGAATTTTTAATCAGGGTTGTTACATATATTTTCCAAGAGAATTACCAATGAGTTTAAAGGTTGCGTCATTCTAACAATGGAATGAAGGTCAAGAACTTTACCCAAAATCGGACTGTCATGGGAATATCACAGTTTGGGTTGAAGTTAGGGTTCCATCCATCCAAATACAACCCTTGGGGACCCACGAAGTAAGGAGCACTTCTAAAAATTAGGTCCATGTCTTCCTTAAACTTGAAATAGAAGGTGAAAAAATGCTTCCCAACAAAGGAGGAAACCACCTCCCCTTTCATTTTTGGTTTCTAATTGTTCTTGATCCATGTTCTGACTAATTTTGGTGAAGGCCAAAGGCTAGTAAATTGGCCAATCAATCCCCGATCAACTTGCTAAAGTGCTCTAGATCAGGCTTGGCGGGCAGAGGTCACAACTTCACAACTTTAGGAATGTCATCTAGCTTCTTAACAAATATAAATGAAGGGGTGTTTTGAAATTTAGGTCCATTGGCTACTAAATTATTGAAGGTTGAAACCTCCTAAGCAAGTTGAGAGCTCTGGGCCAGATCAACCATGGTGATCACTCGACCAGGATGAAACTATCAAAAACTTAGAAGCGAATCACTTACTTTTCTTGGAGATAGAATTCGCTAAAGCAAGGGGTGAAAAATCGAGGTCCAGTCAATCCGTCTACAAGGAGGAAATTATTGGAGGGGAGACCGAAATTATTCATAGAATCAAAAGGCATCTTGTGTTACATGCCTAAAGCCTAGGCCTCAAGACCTAGGGTTTCCACAAAGCATTCCACCTAAAAGAACCGCATAGCTTCTCATTTTCTTAACACTGCCTATCCTCTTTTAACAATATTGAGAATAATTAAGTACGCCATTTGATTACCTCTCTAAATCATTTAGCAATGAATTTGATAGCATTGTATTAGAAAATCATTCATGAATGGAACCAAAGCTAGATGATTGAGTATCTTAGTGGTGGATACTATCAAATTAGGACGAACAAGGGCTTGAATCATTGGAGCAAATATTTTTTTATGTCCTTCTCTTTGTCTTTTACAATAGGTAGGGCACTAATGTACCAAAATAGTTGGAACCTATCATTGTTTAGCCTTCATATTATTCTATTATAACAATGTGTAATACTCAAAAATAATGTTTTAGTTAATAACATAGTATTATGCAAATTATCTAGTTATAAAATACAGGGAGAGCTTGAAAAATGCCCCTCCATATTCATCAAGGTTCTAATTCCTCTTTGAATAACACACCTTATGTTTCTTCTCGTTCTTTTCAATATGACACACCTTAAGTCTTCATCTTTCCTTCTTAAATATTACAACCTTCTTCCTCCAATAGCTACATCTACCTTAATAGCCCTTCTTTAATTAGTGGGAGCTCATAGTATATGAAGGCAAGAAAATTGTTATCGCGGGTGCATTAACCAACCCAGAGTTGGTGTTGGTGCTATCCTTTTTGTTGCTAGGGTTGAAGCTATACCATCTAGAAAAATGATGATCCTTAGTAGGGCCAATAATATAGGATTGTATGTTGAGATTTATAAAGGATTGCCATGCTAATTGCTTACCTACAAGATGTTCGACTAGAGCCATTGAAGTTTATAATGACGAGGTTGGAGAAGAAACTGTTAAATAACAAACACAAAATCAAATTATCTTGAGTGAGTTACTCTTGCAGTAACAAGAATGAAGGTATAAATCATACACAAGGTTCAGGGCTTAAATCTCGTATGTTGAAATATTACACAATTTAAAATAATTTTCAAGCTACATTAGAGTAACACACCCGCCTCCGCAAGTGCCACCATGATCAATAACCTTGGCACTTTGATTTTTAGTATGACATCAAAATCTAAAATTTTCAATATATATACTAAAATCTTAACACATCTTGCCTACAACCATGGAGGATGTTAAATAAGCTCCAACAACTCTAGTAGCACAAGTGTAACATCCCAACACCATGACATCAGAAAAAAGGCTAGTCTAGGATGAAATCCACTGTCATAACCCGGTAAAACCATGCCACCGATAGTAAGATAAATATACACCAACATGCAAAGCGATGCATGTACAAACCAGCTAGGAAATCACACATGTAAAAGATTACCTACAAGTATTCCTGTTGAAGCTGCTTGATTCCTACTTTCCTTTCCTTGATCCTTGCTTAGTTTTCCTTTCATTTGCTTGCTTTCCTTTCCTTTCCCTTGGCTTGCTTTTCCTTCCTTAATCCAAGGTTAGAGTTCTCCAAGAAAACTCTAAGTGACCAAGAGAGTGAGATAGAGAGAGAATAATGAGAGATCTTCAAACTTGAACTTGACAAAAGCTTAACACTGAGCAACCTGCCAACTGATCCTCAGAAGCCTTTTTATCAATGAGGCCTCTAATTTCTTCATTTTCCATTATTTTCCTTCAATTTCCTCCTCACATGCAACATGTGAACTTTTACCTTCCTTTTCTCCTAATTTCCTTTATTTTCATAAATAAATGGGCCAACAATGTCTTTTCGCCTTTTAATGCATTTGCCAATTTCCTTAACCAAAACACACATCCAATGATGCACACTAGGATATCTTTGCTCAACATTCAACTTGGAATATGTGTCCCTTATCTGTGATCTTATTTTGCTTTTATTAACTTTTATTACATGAAATTTTCACCAAGGCTATTACAGAACCCTCCCCTTTGGGGAACACCGTCCTTTGTGTTAAACCACACCGTGACCTTAGCAAAATCGTTGAAAAGCAAACATACTGCCTATGGAGCTTTATAACTTAGCTCGTTGCAGTAATTACGATGAATGACTTGCTCAAAAGTAAAACATCATGATAACATGACTAGATAACAACCATACTGCATACTAGAGCTTTATAACACAACTCATTACGATATTTATAATAACGACATATGCACATTTGCTAAACCAACAAATAAAAGGATATGAAGTCCATATCAATCAACAAGCTAATCCAGAGGATCACACCTCCACCCTCAAAAGAGCACCAGGATTCATCTCCTTCCTAGGAAGTACAGAATCCACTACCATAGTTAAAGCTGCATCCAATGTCCAACACTATAACCCTATGCCACTTGTCCCCTCAGTGAACAATTACTGGCTCATTGTTCCAGGGTGCACTCCCAATGTGCATCTGATTCCATCTAGCAATGCTAATGACAAAAACCAATGTATCTGTGACCTTCCCTTCTATGCTACATAGTCCCTTGGGAAATCTGGTCACCCCCTTTTATGCAGTCACTCACCTTCCAAGTTCCTTAGAATCCCCTAACTCAGGGGATCCATCCCTTGGCAAGGCTTCCTTGCATTGGAAGATACAAAACCAGGGCATATGCCTTCCTCAAAACTGTCATACTGGTCATAGTATGCTCATGGAAATCAATGGACACTATTGGGTACCAGTGTCCCACAATGGCCCTACTCCTAAAGTACCCTACCAGCATACTGCTAAATGTTCCAATTTCTTTTGTTGTTGCTGTCGATTCTTGTAGTCGATTTCAACCACTTAACCGAGCATGTTCATGCACTTGTTCCAGGTGCATAATTTCTGTTAGATTCAAATAAATTGAAATAACCTCAAATCATACATCATTGGTAGTTTGTCAATAAGGTACACTTGTAATCATGTTCGATTCTTGTCACAAGAAGTCAAACTAACTCTTTGATCAAAGCATCATGTATAAACATATCACCTCTGGTTAGCTCAAAACACAACCATCATAGATAAACATCATAAATCACATGTAACCATCATAAACCAGAATCATAGATCACATATAATCATCATATACCATAGTCATAAATCACATGCATAATAAAACTGAAAAGAAAATATTGATACTTATCCTTTAATAAACCCTTAGCTTCTACCTTTTTCTTTATTCTATACGCACTCCAGATCGGTTGCCACACCAACTAAACACCCAGTGCCTTCTCCTCAGCCATGTGCACATACATGTAGTGTGCATCACACACATACAACTACACGTGTCATACAACACCATGCAATACATGCATCTACGTTGTTGCCATATGTACCACATGTACACAATACCATCTGTACACTGCAACCACCTGCACAATGTGTGCACAACATCACATGTACATGGCACCACTTGCACAACATGTACACAACGTCACATGTACATTGCACCATTCTACAACTTTTACACAATACCAAATGTACACAGCATCACATGCATGAAATGTGCACGATGCCACATGTACATAGCATCACATGCATGACATGTACACAGCACCACATGCACACAACACCACATGTACAACATGTACACGACACCACATGCTCACATCACCACTTGTACAATCATGCACACAACACCATATGTACATAGCACCACATGTACAACATGCATAGAACACCATATGTACATAGCACTGCATATCCAACATGTACATAGCATCATTTGTACACAACACTACATATCCAACATGTGCACAACACATATGCACACAACACCGCATATCCATCATGTACATAGCACCATCTACACCCAACGTTGCATATGCAATATGCGTACAACACTATATGTACCATCCTGTACATAAAATCGCATAAACAACATGTACGCATGCTATGTATACACAACACTGCATGTGCACAACATCATAGATGCAACATGTACTACATATACAACATATGCACAACAATAGTACCTCACATCCAAAAGCACATTGTCTCTACCAAGAAACCTTGCTCCCAGTTTCTTATCTATGCTTGTCTCAGCATGTTGCAAACCACACTGCTTTCATTTCACTGATGTATGTTGCCACATTACCTATCATAAACATATGAATAATACAAGTATACAATATCAATTCATATCCACATGATGTTGACCTCATATATTTGTTATGACTACTCTTCCCACTCGATTTCTCATGAACCAGGAATCTCTTCATGCCATTCGCCTGCATAAGAAATCATTCCTCCACAAGAACGATCCCTAACAACCCTATCACATAGTGACAACATACATACATACATATAATCATTAACATAAAACAATCATCATCCTGTCATACAACGACATACATACATACATGCATGCATATATAAACATCAACATAATCATGATCATGACATAATTGCTAGATAACATAATGTCTATGTTAAGAGAACTTCCTTTATCCATATACAACATGTACAACATTGAGAACAATCATTCCCAACATATCCAAGGCATCTGACACCTAAGATCCATTTAATTTACCTTTTCTAGTTACCTTTCTCATGTATGTCCTATCATCGTCCATGTACCACGATGGACCCAACTAGTCCAACCAATTGTCATAGTCCTACCTTCCAGTGTGCTTACTCATGCATAAAGCTTCATCTAAGTCTTACCTTACTTGTTGGGTACCACACATCTCTACCCAACCTCCATTAACTTTCCTCTTTCCCGACCAATTCCCAAGACTCAAAACATAAAAGCCAATTAACCAAGAAACAACCAAGAATAAATCCATGAAAACAAATAACAACATGACACCATAATAAAGTGGCATATCTTTGCACCATACACACTCAAAATTGTAAATCAAGTGCAACAATAGCAAAAGACCTAAAGCACAAGACTAACCACAGACACCATGACTTAATCCCCATGGTTCCCAAGGAAAGATCGACCTGAGCCTTCTTCGAGATTTCATGGGAACTTCTCTTGCTATGCAATTTCCTGCATCATATTGCCATAAACACATAACTGTCAGTGCATAAATAAACATAATGATATACTAGTTACCTTACCTTGTTGTGCCAAGCACGTTGCCTTGTAGCTGAACACATCCACACCATCTCTCATGGAACTCCAATTCCTTGACAAATGCACCTCTAACTAGCTAACATATCTATTAAGTACATGTTCATGAATCTAGCACATATCCACATAATGTCAAACAAAACCAAGGTTAAGAAGACTTCCTATATGCATTCCAACCATTTTTTTGGAATTAGTGTTTCCAAACATAGCCAAAGGAATTCTTTCCCGATTCCTTTCCTTTACCTTTTTACTTTGCTGCAATCAAGGCTTACTATGTACTATCACATCACCCAACTATTAGTTATATAAACATATCAACTATTACCTTATCACTCTAATACCAAGCATGTTTCCTACAACTGCTCACACATATCAACCACATGTTCTAAATATCAAGCCAATCATATATATCAATTTGAAATTAGCTTTTACAAACAATCATGCCCTAATCCATATTCAACTCATAATCATTAGGCACGAGGCTACAACTATCGCCTACTATACTCAAGTACATACCAACTATCTTGAAACATATATGTTAGTACAATCAACTTAAAACAAAACCATTTAAACACATTCTCATATTATGAAATTCATCAAATGTTCAACCAACTTGTAAACATACCATGTTAAATAAATCAACTAGATGACATAATCAAACTGTCGAGCGCCAAATATATGACATAAGTGAGCTCATACCTTAATGTATCTTAGGGGAGGCAATCTTGTCTACATAATAAATCTAGTTAGTAGGATATAACTTCACAACATATCAACTCAAACATAAATAAGATCATGATATCGAAATAGTCACTAGCTAGAATGTTTACATCATAACCCACACTCAATTATCATTCACAAATATGCAAAGTCAATCTATGTTAGTACAACACCACATCACAAATATGTCAGCTCATACCTGAATGTCATAACCCTGACCATCTAAATAGGCCAATCCAATTAAGTGTGATACATATAAAATCAAGGTATAAATGCTATAACCCAAATCATCAAGCTAACTATCATTTAACAACAACAAGTTAACCTATAAGATACTTCATCAATAACATATAACATAATCATCAAGTTATCTAATATAAAACAACAACAACAATGCATGCAACTACAGGTTACTATAATTCTGGATTATCTGACACATGTGCATATAACTACACTAATTTACTAACATCCATCATGAAGATAACCCTAACATCAAAAGACATGTACATAAACCTAATGCATATAATAATCCTTAGCTTACATACTTGCATGCCAACATACAATCCCTCTATGATGATCTGCATCTCCCGTTCTATCTCAACCAACACATTAGCATCATAACAACCAATATCACCCTGATGACCTAAATTGCATACCATGACTTCACAAGGCATGTTTGACCTACTATTCATGCATAACTATAACAAATACCATACATGCATGACCACAACCATTACTCCATTGTACACATTTCCTCATGCAACTATCAACCTCCATAAGCAATTGTTATGTGTGGAGCATGATTGTTCAGAGGTCTTTGTTTCAGCCGGATTTATACCCCAGGATGTTTTGTACACCCCTCCACGTGGGGGGGCGCAGGGTTTGCACAGAAGAAAGGTATTGATTTTGATGAAATATTTTCTCCTGTTGTTAAAATTACTTCAATCAGAACTATTTTGAGTCTTGTAGCAGCTGAGGATTTTCATCTTGAGCAGTTAGATGTAAAGATAGCCTTTCTCCATGGGGATTTGGAGGAAGAGATATATATGCAGCAGCCACAAGGATATGAAGTGAAAGGGAAGGAGAAAGTTGTGTGCAGGTTGAAGAAGAGCTTGTATGGATTAAAACAGGCTCCAAGGCAGTGGTATCTAAAATTTGACAAGTTTATGTCTGAACAAGGTTATACTAGATGTCACTCGGATCATTGTGTTTATTTGAAAAAGCAAAATGATGGCAGCTATATTATATTGTTATTGTATGTAGATGACATGCTTGTTGCAGGATCTAACATGCAGGAAATAAATGTGCTCGAAAGAAAATTGGCAAATTCATTTGCAATGAAGGATTTGGGAGCTGCAAAACAAATCCTTGGTTTGAGAATAACTAGAGACAGGAAAAATCGTAAATATACATTATCTCAGAATGAGTACATACAAAAGGTGTTGAAAAGATTTAACATGCACAGCGCAAAACCAGTTAGTACACCTTTTGCTAGCCATTTCAAACTTAGTAAGGAAATGTGCCCAAAGACCCAAGAAGACATGGATTATATGTCTAAAGTTCCATATGCATCAGCAGTTGGAAGCTTAATGTAT
>APFE031659033.1:167824-208413 GCA_000404065.3 Pinus taeda | reverse complement strand
GCTGCCCCGGACCCCATAAAGTGGGGTTACGGGTACCCCTCAAACCCCTTGTTAACTATGTGGAAAGAATATAACACAACCCAGCAGTTGTCTTGTGATGTGGAATTACAATTTTATTCCTAATTTAATTCAAGGAAAAAATTAAATCATGATTTTCTTGTTGCATTTCAACATTTTTGTATTTGTCATCTACAAGAGGACGAAATTTTTGGCAATTGTTGGTGCCAAACTTGCAGTAGTCGGGTTGCAATGTCGAAGTTCTAGAAATTGTTCTGAAGCAGATCTTGTTGGGAGTTGACTTGGGCCTTGGAGGGTTTGTTGGCTTGGGTATTTGGTTATTGGAAGTCTCTTTTGTAAGCATATTCTAATGAAGAAGAGAATAATTTTCCAGGTTTTACCCTTGGACAGGTTTTTCCCTGGCTTGGAGCCTATATCTTGTGTACTCTGTCTCTTTGTGATCTTCTTGTTTTCTGGTAATTTCTCGATGAACATAATCAAAGTAATAGAAGAACATCTAACATCACAAGTAATTATCAAGCTAAGTAAATAAGTAACAAATATCAAGTCTCCATATTTTCCAACACAAACAAGCTCGAAAACAAGGACAACATGGTAGAAAATGTTTTTTCATTGAACATATGATCAATAATTTGTTAAGTGTGAGCCAAATGTGTGACCAAAGGCACATACTTATGTTCGACTCAAAGAAATGCAAAATAAGAAAGAAGAAATCAGATAGATTAGTGGCAACATCAAAGACTCCAAATAATATATACATCTTGGATGAAATTGGAAAAGGAAAGTTGTTGTTTGGCAACAGAAGATGTCATTTGGCTTTGGCACATAAGAATGGGTCACATTCGCTTCAATAATCTAGTCAAAATCAGCAAAAACAAAGCGATAAGGGATATGCCAGAAACCTTGAAAGAAGCAAGCACCATGTGTAAGCATTATCGACATGGAAGAAAAAAAGGTTGAGTTTAGAACCAAGGAACACTCCACTTCAAAGCCATTGGGGATGGCCCACACCAATATATTTGGATCAATGAGAACTAAAGGGTCAGATTGTAAACAATACTTCATTATGCTTATCGACGATTTCACTAGGATGACAATGGTATTTTCTGAAGAAAAAGTAAGAAGAATGTAAATGCTTTAGGATCTACAAAGAGATGGATGGAAATAAGACTGATTTGAAAATCATGTGCTTAAGAGTAGATAATGAGGAGAATTTACATCAAAATAATTCCATCACTTTTGTGAAGAACAAGGAATGAAAAGATAATTCTTGGCAGCAAGGAAACCTCATATTAATGCAGTCGCTAAAAGGAAAAACGGAACCATATAGGAAATGGCTAGAACTATGTTGAACAATTCCAAACTAAGTGATATATTTTGGGTACAAACAATAGAAATAGTTGTTCATATTCTCAACAAAGGAATGCTCAAACGTAACAGTGACAAGACTCCATACGGAACGTGGAAGGGGAGACCAGGAAATGTCAAGAACTTTAGAGTCTTTGTAAATATATCTATATATATATATATAAAGGGAAGATAAAAAGGTAGGAAAACCTGAATCTCAGGTAGATGAAGGTATACTTGTTGGATATTCAAGTAAAACCAAGGTGTACAAATGTTATAATTTGATACTCAACAAGATAGTGGAAAGCATAAATGTAATAATTGATGAAATGCATGGGAAAAATACCAAGCAAGGAAGAACATTTTCAAAGGAGAAAGAAATAGAAGAACTGGAGAAAGAATAAAGAATAAAAGAAGAATAAAAAATAGGAGGGTTAATTGTCAACCAGGAAGAAATAGAAAATAATCAACAAAATATTCATTGGTATCAAGCACCTTCCAAAGCACCTAAATGATGGTATAAGAAGAACCACCCATTGAAGCATATCATTGGTGATAGGAATGCAGGAATATAAGCCAAAAGAAGTCGACAAATAGGCATGACAGAACAAAGACATCTTGTGTTAATATCCACAATTAAGCTTAGTAACTTTGAATAAATTGGCCATGATGAACATTGGATCAAAACCATGCAATAAGAACTGGCCCATATTAAGAAGAATGAGGTATGGGAATTCATTCCAAGACCTAAGGACAAGAATTTCAATGGCACAAAATAAGTTTTTAGGAACAAGCTAAACGAAGATGAACAGGTAACCAAAACAAGGCATGATCGGTATGTAAAGGATAGGCGCAAATTGAAGGGATAGACTTTCAGGAAACATTTTCACCTGTAGCCTGAATGGAATAAATCAGCATGTTCTTAAATTATGCTTGGTCGAGAAGGATCAAAGTATATCTAATGGATGTAAAATTAGCTTTTGTAAATCGAGAATTAGATGAAGTATATATAGAACCATAAGGGTTGTTACTAACTGAAAAGGGAGATTATGTTTGCAAATAAAATAAATCCCTATATGGTCTCAACAAAGCACCTAGATCCTATTATGCATGACTGGCCAATATTTATGGCAATAAGGACTCAAAAGGGGAAGTGAAAATAGAAATTTATACATAAAGTATCAAGACAGCCTGACTATCATTTAGGTATACATTGATAACACCATCTTTGGAATGACGATGAATGGTTGAGTATGAATTTTACCAAAGATATACAAAATGAGTTTGAGATGTATCTACTTGGAGAGTTGACCTTCTTCTTGGGACTCCAGATATCTCAGGAATATGAAGGCATATTCATTTCCCAAACCAAGTACATCAAGGAAATGTTGAAAAGGTTTTGAATGGAAGACTGTAAACCTGTAAGTACTCCCATGGTTACTGATTAAAAGTTAAGCAAGGAAGCAAACCAGATACTCTTCATATCAATGATTAGAAGCCTAATATATGTGACAGCTTCAATACCATATTTGATGCAGGAAATTAGACAGGTGGCAAGATTTTAACTAGCACCAAAATAATCCCATGTTTTGATAGTAAAAATGATCTTTAGATATCTCAAAGGAACAATACAATTTGGGTTATGGTGTCCAAAAGGGAACAAATTAACTATGACAGCCTATATAGATGTATATTGTTCAGGTAGTGTTGATGACCAAAAAAACACAATTCGAGAAACCTTCTACTTATCTAGTATCTTGGTTGTGAAAGAAGAAAACTTCAGTATCCTTATCTACAACAAAAGCAAAATACATAGTCGCAGCAGCATGTTGCAGTCATGTCCTTTAAATGAAGAAAAAAATTCAAGATCTACAAGTGAAGTACAATGATCCCATTCTGATATTTTGTGACAACACTAGTGCCATAAGTCTCTCCAAGAATCTTGTGATGCACTCGAATACTAGACATATTCCTATCAAATACCACTTTCTTTAGAAATAGGTTGATAAAACAGATATCAAGGTAGAGTACATTGGCATAAAGGAATAAATGGTTGACATCTTCACGAAGCCTCTTCCACGAGAGCCATTTTAGTATCTTTGGAAAAAGCTCAGAGTTCTTATAGGTTCGCATTGATTTGTATTCCATCAAGTCAAAAAGAAAAGGGGAGAAAGGCATATAGTAGGCGGACAGAGGAATATATTTCGTTAGGGCAATTCATCTTGGCCATTGATGTCAAATGGGGAGAGAAAGATCACTTGCATGAAGACAAGGGGAGAAGAAATCGCAGGTGGAGTATGTGTGTTTCCATTGATTCCAAAGGGGGAGGATAGTTGAAAATAAGTTTTCATTGATCTCAACTCAAGCAGAAGCCAGAAAAAGCCCCACTTTCCCTATTCTTGTTATGGCATATGATCATGATAATGCATGGTATACCATCATCATCTAATTGTACTCGCCATGTCATTTCCAGCGGTAGGTGGAACACCACATAACTCCTGATAATTGAGGAGATATGCTCTCTTAAAGTTGAAGCCCCAAAGTTTGGTCATGGTGCCCCAAAATGGATGATGTTTTGGTCCAAATTTTATCTTAAAATTTGAGGGAAATATTTTGGTTCATGGTTACAAATATTTAACCAATTCACACTCAAAAATAAAATAAAAAATAAAAATATATTTTGAAATGGATTCAAAATGGGAGTTAGGTTGGCTTAATTAAAATTTGAATTTATAAATTTAAATTTTGATTTTTTTTGTCAAGTCAACTCCATGTTTTAGGGCAAGTCAGCCTTTATCTAGACCCCCATCACTCAAGTATAAATATAGCATCTTTCTGCCTTCAAAATGCATTATTTGACTCTCATATTTCATGTGTTTTTTCTCTGAAATATATGAGGCCAAGGGGAGAAGCGCAGATCTGAAGCAAAGGCCAAGGAGAATCTCATTAGGTGTAACTTGTTTTTATTTTCTTTGTTTTATGTATCATTTATCAAGGTTATTCTCACTACAGTAAGAGGGTTATTAAAGGGACTAATTCAAGATTATTCTAACCACAAAGAAAGGGTTAATTGAGGATGGTTCATGTCTAAAGCAAGGGATTTTAAGGGTTGACCTGAAGCCAAGTTATTGGAATAAATTTAGGGTTTGTGTTGGGATGGGGTCCCTAGGGTCATTTTGGCGAAGTTTTGGGTCAATTTTGGAAAAAAAAAAACGAATATAAAGTCTCTACGAATTGTGGAAGCGGAGTGTGAAGCTAGTACGAGTCAAAGGGACTTTAGTCCCTTAGGTGGGTAGGTGATAGAGTGGTTTTGAGACCCGCCCATCATCCGCAGACCATGGTATTGTAAAGAAAATTCTATATATAGATGAGTCATAACGAGTCTTAAGAAGTAACCTTTTAAAAAGCATGATTGTAAGGGCAAGGTGCTAAGGCAAGAAAGATCGGCTTCTTGTACTTAGGCGAAAGGGGAAGGCTCCTGCAGCTGAGTGCACAGAGAGCTTGGTAAGTTTGTAGCCTGAGTGCACGGGCCCCTGCAGCTGAGTGCGCAAGGAAAAGAAGTCTGTAATTGAATGATCATACTTAATAAGGATTGTTTTGAGTTGAATCTAGTGCATCTGTGTCTTATTATTTATTTCTGAAAAGTTCATGTATCTTCGCTATATGTTATGATTTGTATGAATTAATGCTTATTTACTATGTGAAACTAGTGGACATGTACTTTTTATGCATGTTGCAAATAATTAAGGACCTTATCAAAGATCTGGAAGTTGTTTAGATAGATTTACAGTAGTTGTCTATTTGAAAGGGTTAAAGGTGCGCGAAGGTAGATCTAAGCCATAAGGACTGGAAGAACACATCACACAGGCCTCTAGATGCAGAAACCGGGTTCTAGCATCCCCCAATACTGCTTCAGGTGATACTGCAACCTGCATTACGTGGGTTGTTGCTGACAGGGTCAGTAGTTAAGGCTTAATTGGTTGGCACAGATAACATTGAACCTGGTTTAGGCCCCATCAAGCCAACAAATGGTTCTGTTGCTGAGACCAGGATCTATCTCATGAATGTGTGATGTCGAATAAGCAGTTCCCTACTAAGAAGGAAACTGAGAAGTGGATGGATCGGAAGTTGCACGTGTTTGTAGCTCAGGATAACATAAACTTGTGGTTATCCAAGGAACAGTGGCTGAATAGATACATGCACGCCGATGAAACCAAAGCCTTTTTCTGTTTCTTCACTTGTGAATTGCATGAGTGGTTGTCTAGATTAGTGGAGATTCAGGCTACGTGGAGGCTTGACAGCCCTATTGTGTTGACTCCAGAGCTGGTGAAGCACCTAGAAGCTTTAGAAAATAACATCGCGTAGGTTGTTGATCACTAGATTGATTGTATCTTAGGAGGATTCATCATTGAGCTCACGATTGACACGACCATCAGTTATAGCGAAGCATAGCGCAGGTTCTTTAAGGTACCATGCGGTAAGTATTTAAAATCTTTAAAAACTTTGATTAAGATTCAATTATGTGAAAAAAGGGTTATGCCATTATCTTGATGTTTGGGACTATGCGAAGAAGAAAAACCTTTAGAAGGAATGGAGAAACAGGCTCTAAATACAGTCTGTTGTTAGGATCCTCTTCCAGCGATGATAAAGGAACTATTTTGAGTACACCATGAAGTGCAATGTAGATAGTAAGTCAGGTTATCCCAAGGATACCTCACCCATCCACTTTGTCTCCACCTCCACCACTGTTGAGTATGGAGCATGATTGTTTAGAGGTCTTTGTTTCAGCGGGATGTATACCCCAGGAAGTTTGTACACCCCTCCACGCGAGGGGGTGTGGGGGGGACGTGTCCCCCCCGTGGGGGTCCAGGGAGACCGATCCCCCCCAGCTGGGGGGTCCAAGTGCCAACAATCCCCCGGCAGGGATTCAGGGGTTCAGGGGCAGCGCCCCCGAAGCTAAAAACATATGTAAAATTGCCTTGTAAAACAGAGTAATTTCTAGTCAATCTAGGTCATTCTTTGGTGGATGATCTGACATTAGAACTTATGTTTAGTTTAGGGTTTTTTGCCCTAGAAGGAAACCCCTCTCTTTTATGAGGGCATTGTATTGAGGCTGTAAAAAATAGATGTGTATTTTCGAGCAAGAAATAGAGAGGTGAGACTGTGAGAGAAAACAGAAGATATTACAGCGGATCTGTTATAGGTTGTGTCTCTTCATTTTTATAGATAATAGAAAGGAAGGACTGGCCGTTCGAGGTGGACGTAGCCCAAACTGGGTGAACCATGTATCTGTGTCTCTCTTGTTTTATGCATTTTCTGTGTTTATATTTCTACAATATCTTATGTGTTCCATTGCTCCGTAATATATAATTTTCTAACAACTGGTATCAGAGCCGAAGGTATATTTGGCTAATAAACTCACAGGAAAGAAGGGTTCCTCGTTTGAGTGGGAGCAATGGCAGAAGATGGTAAGTTTAGGGTCAAGAAATTTAACGGCCAAAACTTCTCGCTGTGGAAGATGTAGATGGAAGATTATCTATATCAGAAAGATCTATACCTACCATTGGGCGGAAAAACAAATATGCCGACGGGTATGATAGATGAAGAATGGAACCTTCTCGATAGAAAGGCACTCAGAACAGTAGGTTGTGCCTCGCAGCATCGGTCGCCTTCAACATTTCAAAGGAAACAACGACAGAGGGTTTGATTAAGGAGTTGGAAAAACTATATGAAAAACCCTCGGCCTCAAACAAGGTATTTCTTATGAAACGGTTATTTAATATGAAGATGTCGGAAGGTGGATCTGTTGCAGATCATTTAAATGATTTTAATACTCTTACAAGTCAGTTATGTTCTGTAGGGGTAAACTTTGATGATGAAGTTAGAGCTCTGTTATTCTTGTGCTCATTACCAGAAAGTTGGAATGGTTTGGTAATGGCCATTAGTAACCCCGTTTCTGGATCTAGTACTTTGAAGTTTGATGATGTTGTCGGTGCTATCCTTAGCGAGGAAATGCGACGAAAAAGCTCCGGTGAGACATCGGGAAATGCTTTGAGTGTAGAGTCTAGAGGAAGAAAAATGGAAAGAGGAAAGAGCTCAGGATATTACAGTAAATGCGGAAAGAAAGGACACCTAAAGAAAGACTATAGATCTCGGAAGGGAAAAGAAGGAGATGCATAGCAAGAAAACAATCATGAACCAAATGTGACACGTGAGGTGTTACAAGATGCTTTGATTCTTTCTTTCGAAAATATTATTGATTCCTGGGTGATAGATTCAGGGGCCTCATTCCATGCCACACCTGATAAGAAATACTTTCATGACTATGTTCAAGGAGATTTTGGACAAGTTCGTTTGGGTGATGATAAACCCTGTAAAATTGTTAGAATGGGTAAGGTTCTTGTTAAACAGCAGAATGGAAACCAATGGCTACTAAAGGAGGTAAGGCATGTTCCAGATCTAAAGAAAAATCTGATTTCAACAGGGTAGTTAGGTGGTGAAGGTTGTTTGACAACTTTCACAGATAAAGCTTCGAAGGTTACCAAAGGAGCCCTGGTAATAGCAAAAGGTGAAAAGGTTGGTACATTGTATTTATGTAATGGTATTTCTAACCTTGTTAATGCTTTAACTTCCAAAGGAGCAGATGCAGCATTATGGCATCATAGGCTCAGACACATGAGTGAAAAGGGGATGAAAATTCTTCACTCAAGGAATTTGTTTCCAGGTTTGAAGAATGTTGATTTGGACTTCTGCAAGAAATGCATTTATGGAAAACAGAAGAGAGTCAGATTTCTCAGAGTTGGGAAAGAAAAGAAGAGCGAAAAATTAGAGTTTGTGCATACAAATGTATGGGGACCTGTTCAGGTATCATCTCTCAGTGGCTCTCGTTATTATGTTACTTTTATTAATGATGCAAATAGAAAAACTTGGATTTATTGTATTAAGAATAAATCTAATGTATTTGATACTTTCAAGAAATGGAAAGATTTGGTTGAGATTGAGATAGGGAAGAAATTGCAGTGTCTTAGATCAGAAAATGGAGGTGAATATTACAGCAAAGAGTTTGATAGGTACTATTCAAAGCATGGAATTCACAAAGAAAAGACAATTCCAAGAACACCACAAGAAAATGGTGTGTCAGAAAGGATGAACAAAACAATCATGGAGCGTGCAAGGTGCTTGAGATTGCATGCAGGATTGCCTTTACATTTTTGGGTAGATGCTGTAGATATTTTTGTTTATCTAATAAACAGAGGGCCTTCAAGTTCCTTGGATGGTGGTATTCCAGAGGAAGCATGGACAGGTAAAAAGGTAAACTACTCTTTTTTAAAGCCTTTTGGTTGTGAGGCCTTTGTCCATATTGATAAAGAAAATAGAACAAAGCTTGAGGCAAAGTCAAAGAAATGTACATTTATTGGATATGGTGTTAATGATTTTGTTTATCGCTTATATGATTACAAAAATCACAAAATCATTAGCA
The DNA here is from genome assembly GCA_000404065.3 of Pinus taeda. Taxonomy (NCBI): domain Eukaryota; kingdom Viridiplantae; phylum Streptophyta; class Pinopsida; order Pinales; family Pinaceae; genus Pinus; species Pinus taeda. The sequence continues at coordinate 199,568 of APFE031659033.1, read as the reverse complement.
GCAGAGATGTAATATTCAATGAAAAGGTCTTGTATAAGAATCAGTTGCAGGAAAAGAAACAGGAAAAAGAAAATAAGGAATACGCAGTTCTTGATGAAATCACTAAAAAAGTAAAGGTGCCTGAAAATAATAATAATCAACAACCACAACAACAGCAACCACCACAACAGCAACAGGCACCCCAAACACCTGAACGTGGTGTTAGAAGATCTACCAGGATAAGTAGACCCCCTGAACGATACTCTCCTTCATTATATTATTTATTGTTGACTGATTCTGTGAACCCGAATGTTATGAAGAAGCAATGCAGGTTGAAAGCAGGAAGAAGTGGGAGGTAGCCATGGAAGAAGAGATGGACTCCTTAATGCATAACCAGACTTGGGATTTAGTCAGGTTGACTGCAGGAAAAACTACATTGAAGAATAAATGGGTTTACAGGTTGAAGGAAGAAGATGGAGGAAAACAGAGGTACAAAGCTAGACTTGTGGTGAAGGGGTTTGCACAGAAGAAAGGTATTGATTTTGATAAAATATTTTCTCCTGTTGTTAAAATGACTTTAATCAGAACTATTTTAAGTCTAGTAGTAGTCGAAGATTTTCATCTTGAGCAGTTAGATGTAAAGACAGCTTTTCTCCATGGGGATTTGGAGGAAGAGATATATATGCAGCAGCCACAAGGATATGAAGTGAAAGGGAAGGAGAAAATAGTGTGCAAGTTGAAGAAGAGCTTGTATGCCTTAAAACAGGCTCCAAGGCAGTGGTATCTAAAATTTGACAAGTTTATGTCTAGACAAAGTTGTACTAGATGTCACTATGATCATTGTGTTTATCTGAAAAAGAAAAATGATGGCAGCTATATTATATTGTTATTATATGTGGATGACATGCTTGTTGTAGGGTCTAACATGCAGGAAATAAATGCGCTCAAAAGAAAATTGGCAAATTCATTTGCAATGAAGGATTTGAGAGTTGCAAAACAAATCCTTGGTATGAGAATAACTAGAGACAAGAAAAATCACAAATTAACATTGTCTCAAAACGAGTACATACAAAAGGTGTTGAAAAGATTTAATATGCACAATGCAAAACCAGTTAGTACACCTTTTGCTAGCCATTTCATACTTAGTAAGGAAATGTGCCCAAAGACCCAAGAAGACATGGATTATATGTCTGAAGTTCTATATGCATCAGTAGTTGGAAGCTTAATGTATGCAATGGTCTGCACAAGGCCTAATATTGCACATGCAATGGGAGTTGTAAGTAGGTACATGAACAATTCAGGAAAGGAACATTGGATGGCAGTGAAATGGATTCTCATATATTTTAATGGTACCACAAATCAAGCATTATGCTTTGATGGTTCAAACATTTCTCTATAGGGATATGTTGATGCAGATATGGCAGGTGACAGAGATAACAGGAGGAGCACTACAGGATATGTATTTACTGTAGGTGGAACAACTATCAGTTGGGTTTCAAAAATCCAAGGTATTGTTGCACTTTCAACAATAGAAGCAGAGTATGTTGCTGCTACAAAGGCTAGTAAAGAAATGATTTGGTTACAAAGGTTAATGGGTGAATTGGGTAAGGAGAATGATATGGGCACGTTATACAGTGATATCCAAAGTGCCATTCATCTTGCAAAGAACTCAACATTTCATTCCAGGACTAAACACATACAGCTCAAGTACCATTTCATATGATCAGTGTTGGAAGATGGAGAGTTGAAGCTAGAAAAGATACACACTAGCCAGAATCCTGCAGATATGCTAACAAAAGTTGTAACTAGGGAGAAACTGAGAATATGCTCAGTTTCAACTGGTCTTCAAGGATGACGATGAAGATGAGAAATAGCCAGGTCCAAAGAGGAGTCATTTTCCAGCAAATGAAGCAGTGGTGGAGTTGCTACAATCATTATCCAAGTGGGAAATTGTTGAGTATGGAGCATGATTGTTTAGAGGTCTTTGTTTCAGTCGGATGTATACCCCAGGAATTTTGTACACCCCTCCACGCAAGGGGGTGTAGGGGGGGGACTTGTCCCCCACGCGAGGGTCGAGGAGGACCGCCCCCACCCCCCCCAGTTGGGGAGTCCGAGGGCTAGCAGTCCCTCGGCAAGGATTCGGGGTCAGTGCCCCTGAAGCCAAAAACAGATGTAAAATTTCCTTGTAAAACAGAGTAATTTCTAGTCAATCTGGGCCATTCATTAGGTGGATGATCTGACGATATAACTTATGTTTAGTTTAAGGTTTTTTTCCCTAGAAGGCAACCCCTCTCTTTTATGTCGGCATTGTACTGAGGCTGTAAAAAATAGATGTGTATTTTCGAGCGAGAAATAGAGAGGTGACACTATGAGAGAAAATAGAGGATGTTACAACAGATCTGTTGTAGGTTGTGTCTCTTCATTTTTATGGATAATAGAAAAGAAGGACTGGTTGTTTGGGGTGGACGTAGCCCAAACTGGGTGAACCATGTATATTTGTATCTCTCTTGTTTTCTGCATTTTCTGTGTTTATATTTCTGCAATATTTTATGTGTTCCATTGCTCCGTAATATATAATTTTCTAACAACCTCCGCCACATACACCTACACCTTCACATCCACCTCCACCTCCACACCAACCATTCAACTTGGCAAGCACAATGAAGATGCCAAGCTTCAAATGTGTGGGAAGCGAAGACCCCAAAAAATTTTGGTTCATTGAAAATGTTGTGTGGATAGCGCAGTAGATTACTAATGATAATATAAAGAAAGTGCAACTAGTCACAGTGCTAGCGCTGACTTGGTATATCAAGTTCTGTCAAATAGACATGGCGCAATGATGGAAGAGACTCAGCAGACGTTAAATAGTGAGTTTAAGAAGCCTAAATCTTAGGCCTAGTCTGTAACAAAGTTTAAGGAAATACAACAGAGGGTAAATGAGTTTGCATGGGATTTCGATCAGAGTTTGAAGTGCCTGATACGATAGGCTAACATGTCAATCACAGATTCTCAGCATAGTGATTGGTACATCACATCCCTCCTTCCACATCTAATATTACCATTATCGTAGCAGAATATAGGAACGCAAGCATAGGCCATGGAGATTGCGATGAGGTTAGAAGCCTCACCAAGGAAAGATACGAATGTTGGAGTGCAATAGATTCAGTCACAGCTAACGATTTTGCACATTTGTGTTGCAGAGTTTGAAGACCGGAAAGGATGCTCAGAATAAGGTGCACACTTAAGTTTGGTGTATTAAATGTAAAGATATGGGACATGATAAGGATCACAACCCTATTTATCAGAATTATTTGATTGGAGGAGGTCATGTACTTATGAATCCTGAAAACATTGCAGGACCGAGCACAGGAGTACCATTATGGTGTGCTATCTGCCAGATAATTGGGAAGCATGCGACTGATAATTGTCACCTCTTGCAAAAGCTTGTTCATACATCACAACATTTGTTTTGTACTTTATGTAAATCAGTTGGACATGATGAGCGAAACTACCAAAGCTATGAATTAATGATGGAGCAAACCCCTACATATCGAATGCAGACAGAAAATTGGCCTCAGGATTCGAGTGCAGGTACAGTGTGTGGAGGATTTCAAGGTCGTGGAAGAGGAAGAGGAGGAGGGGTTGGTAGAGGTCATGGACAAATAATTTGTTATAACTATGGCGAAGCAGCACATTTTGCGCGTGACTATCATAACCCAATGCATCCATCTTGTCAATATTGTAGACATTTTGATCATGTGATAGAATATTTCCCAGTGTTGATTGCCAATATGAAGGAGAAGAAGACGCAACAACCTACACAAAACATATAGATGATGAGGGCGGAGCCTCACGAAGAGGACCATAGCATCAATATCATAACACGCAGTGGTATGACCATAGGAGAAGATAAGGGAAAGCAGCTAGAAGCCAAAGGATGGGTTCGCAAGGCTGCCAAAAAGGAAGTCGGATTTGATCTCAACTGGGCTAGAGAAACTTTTATGGAGGCCAAGAATAATTTTTACAAAGCTTTTATGTCAGGTAGTTAAGAGAAATCGGTTGAAAAAGGTGAAATACAAGACATGGATCCCTTGCTATTGGCTACTTTTCCGAAAACTTGAATGAAGTTGTTCCGGGATAACAAGGCGGTGGAAGGGCTCTAGGAAATAATTGATAATTATATAGGAAAAATTAAGACTCCTTCAAAACAGCGTGTTGTAAGGAAACTAGGTAAAAATAAGAAGTGGATAGGGCGTGAGATGAGGCTGACCACGTAGATTGGAGAGTATGAAATGGATCAAGTTATCCTGGATATAGGATTTGATGCAAATGTACTTTCTAAGCAAACCTGGGAAAGGATGGAGAGACCTACACTACAATGGTCTCCTATACAACTAGGCATGGCCAATCAGTAGAAAATCATTCCTATGGGGTGCCTGTATGGGGTAACAGTTGACATTGAAGGATCAAACACTCTGGACGATTTTGAAGTAATTGAAATAGTGGATGTCAACAATCCATACCCTGCACTACTAGGAATTGATTGGGCCTTTGACATGGATGTCGTAATTAATTTGAAGAAGTGAAGGATGACATTTGAGAAGAAGGTGCTTAGGGTTATTGTGCCACTCAACCCCGCTGAAGGAGCACTAAACCGTTATGCAACTATGTGGAGGATGATGATCTAGATCATATATACAAGATAACAGTGTGTGATGAAGATTGGATCAATCCCACTGCAGATGGGTGAATCACGTGGGATAGAGATAGCTCTTGCACCTTAGATTTAGATGAAGAACACAAGCACTGGCAGAATAGGTTGCACGAAGTTTCTACGCTATGTTGCAATATGATGCAAAATCGTTGCGGTGCATATCTACGGGGGTAAGAAATCTTCCGCATTATGATGGCTTAGATGATGTTAGTTTATTTTGAAAGGGAGGTGTCGGAAGAGCATGGTTTCCAAACACTCAAGTTGGCACTGTGCACTACGCGTGCCCATTGGCGGGGTACGCATAAGGATAGCTTCGCTGACTGGAAGGAATACAAGTGAATGATGAAGCTAAGGTTTGGATACACTAATACCTATATGACTGAAAATAAAATGGAAGGGAGGATCTGCATGAGCATTTGTCACAGTGGACTAACGCTTGGGGAGAAAAGCCGCAACCGGAATGGGTGCATATATTCCATCACACCTTAGATACTATTCCAATGAATTGGTACTTGAAAACATAGCTATGCCATGGAACAACCGAATGGGATATCTTGAGGGAGAGTTTCTTGTTAACTTTCAGCTTTGAGAATGGATTTGAGTGCATTGATGAAGCGTTCCAAGAAATTAAGGGCGTTATCTTTAGAACACCTGAAGAGCCAACATAATGGGTTCAACTGGACTGGAATAACCAGCTACGCCATGCACTGGAATGCTACAATGTGGTTGTAGAAGAAGAAGAAGAGGATCCCCAAAAAATCAACATTCCAAAAACCCAAGGACAACGCGAGGTTGAAGGACCCAAAGTAGCAAACCCTGATATAACGAAACCATTGAAGACTAGGCAAGTAAATATTGGGTCCGATGCACAGCCTAAGTTTGCAAATATAGGTGATTATTGGGATGAAGATATAGCTGATAAAGTGGTGGAACTATTGCACGAATACCAGGACTTGTTTTCTACCAAGTTCTCGGACCTTAAAGGAATAGTAGGGGATCTGGGAGTGATGAAGATCACCTAAAAACCTGATGCGAAGCCCGTGAAACATAGACCTTACCGTCTAAATCCTAAGTATACTAAGAAGGTTCATAAAGAGCTGGACAAAATGTTGGAAGCTGGAATCATTGAGCCAGTAGAAGAGTCTAATTGGGTAATCCTTATGGTTGTCCAGTAAAAGAAGCAGCAAGGTGAAATCGGGATATGCATTGATCTGATAAAGCTTAATGATGCATGCGTTCATGACCCATTTCCAACCCTGTTTACGGATGAAGTTTTGGACAATGTTGGAGGGAAAGAAGCTTATTCGTTCATTTATGGGTTCTCATGGTACCATCATATTAATATTGCATCGGAGGATCGAAGCAAGAGGACCTTCATAATGGAGGTGGGATGCCTCCAGTACACAGTAATGCCATTCGTGCTGAAGAATGCACCCACGATCTTCTCAAGGGTTGTAATTGCAACGTTTAAGAGTTCGTCCATCAAATTTTAGAAGTGTATTTTGATGACTGGACTGCAGTTAGATTGGTAAAGCACCACGTTGCCAGTTTGCGCCTTATGTTGGATACTTGTCACAGATACCAGATTTCCTTGAATCTGAAGAAATGTATCTTTTCTGTGCCTTATGGGATATTGTTAGGCAATGTAGTCTACAAGCAAGGATTAATGGTAGACCCTGCAAAGATAGATATGATTGTCAATTTAGAGGCTCTGAAGAATGTAAAGCAAATGCACGCAACGCTGGGCCACACTGGCTACTATAGAAAGTTTATCAAAGCTTATGCACAGATAATTGCGCCAATGGAGAAATTACTGAAGAAGGATGTGACTTTCTATTAGTATGAGGAGTGTCTGCATAGTCTGGATGTGTTCAAGGAAAATATGGTGATTGCGCCCATTTTGGTGTTTCCATACTATAAGAAAGAGTTTCATGTACATGTAGATGCCTCCTGTATTGTGTTGGGTACAGTAATGACCCAACCAAGAGAAGGTGAAATTGATCATCCTATAGCCTTCACAAGCAGGAAATTGTCAAAGACTGAGAAGAACTATTCAACTACAGAGTGTGAAGGACTGACAATGTTCTACGTGATGCAAAAATTCTGACATTACCTGTTAGGTGCGCATTTCAAAATGTACACAGATCACTCCTCTCTCAAATACCTGGTCAACAAGCCTATGTTGGGGAGGAATATCTATAGGTGGTTATTGATATTCCAAGAATATGAATTTGAGGTGATTGTGAAGCCTGGACGTTTGAATGTGGGGCCAGATAAACTATCCAGAATTGAGACAAGCAAAGAACCTACTAATTTGGAGGAAGGGTTTCCGAATGCGCAGCTCTTTGTGGTACGTGTCGTTGATGATCATTTTGTTGATATAATCCATTTTTTAACTATTGGCATAGTCCTGGAAGGATATTCTACACAACATAAAAAGGAATTGGTGGTCCGCGCAGCTGATTTTTCATTGATCGCAAGACACTTATATAAGATGGGCACTGATGAAATACTATGTCGATATGTTCTGTAGTTTGAACGACTAGAATCCTCGCTGAAGCACATGGAGGAGTGGCGGGAGGACACTATGCAGGCAGAGAAAGCGCGCAAAATATCCTGCGCGCAGGGTTATGGTGGCCAACGGTGCATAAGGATTCTAAGGTATATTATAGGGCATGTGATGCATGTCAATAGATGGAAAAGCCATCGCGAAGGCATAAGTTGCAGGTGTTTGATAAATGGGCTATTAACTTTGTGGGTCTGATATAGCCACCAGTGAAAAGACAGGTGCGCGATATATTATTATTGTGACTGAGTATTTGACAAGATGGGCGTAAGCACAACCGGTGAAATACTATAGCGCTGCTACAGCTGCGAAGTTCCTGTTTGAATATGTCTTGACTCCGTATGGGTGTCCTAAGGTACTAATGAGAAATATAGGTACGCATTTTCTAAATGAAACAATTGTCATGATGCTTGAAGAATTCCAAGTCTATCATCAAAAGAGTACACCCTATTATCCTCAAGAAAATGGTATAGTTGAAGCATTCAATAAAATCCTGAAGAACACATTGACGAATTTCTACAACGCGAGGAGGAACGATTGGGATGTACACATGCCAGTGGTCCTATGGGCATATAGGACGACGTGCAAAAATTTGATAGGCCAGACTATGTTCAAGTTGGTCTACACGATTGAGGTTTTGATGCCCATGGAGTATATTATGTCAAGTCTGTGGATTGTAGCATTGACGGATACGGAAAATCGCGTGACTATGGAGGAACACCTCGTGCAGTTGTTGGAATTAGAAGATTGATTTCTAGCAGGATTTCACCAACAGGTACAAAAGGAACATGAGAAGGCCCGGCATGATCAACATATTAAGCTATGCACCTTCAAGGTGAATGACTTGGTATTACTTTATGATAGAAAAATAAGAAAGTTCCTTGGGAAGTTTCAAATGCACTAGTTAGGACCCTATGTAGTCAAAGAAATTACATATGCAGTTCAACTCGTGAAGCTGAATGGGGAATTATTTCCGGGAAGAGTCAATGGAAGTCGATTGAAGTTGTATATAGGGGATCTTTCCCATGCACAATGACTACGTGATGGCGGGATAGTCTTAGTACTCCAAGCAACTGCAAGGAAGTACGGGACTATAAACTACACTACTCGAGGAATGGGAAAACGAAGTAAGGGGGTTATGCAATGGAAGTAAGAAATGCGCCAGAAGGAGCTATGCCATGGAGGGTTGCACCATGGAGGATGGTGACACGTAATAGGGTCCAAAAATAATCATTGGGTGCACTGTAGCTGATTGGATAGCGAAAATCCCGTTAGGAGGAGCAGGTGGGCTGTATCTATGGCGCAAATCTTTGGCAATCTACCGCCAAAGATGCATTTATGATCATAATTTGGAGGGAACGGTCGGATTTGAATTTCAAATCACCTATCTGGCATGCTAGCCTGCAGTAGAACACTTTGCCTTCTGAAAACCTCTTATGAGCACTCTTGTCTTCAGTTTATGAATCGAGAAAATTGGGAAGATCTGTTTAAACATCTAAGGCTAGCTAACGTGTCTGAAACCTTCTGTAAGGCCTTCTTGGATAGAATGATGGCCACTAACACCGTAGAAGCTAGAAGTTATGAAGTCGTTGTCTCTAATGCTACAACCCCTGAAAGTGCATTGGCAATGGAAGTTACACCTTCGGTGCCTACGGCACCGAGGTCGCCTAGGCCTAAGCCATCTGCCACTAAGAAGAAGCAGAAGAAACCACAGTCTGTTCCAGTGAAGCAATCACCAAGGAAGAACCCTATTAAGATTCAGCAGAAAGGGAAGATGGACAAGTCAAAACAACTACATGAACCCTTGGAGCTAGATGAATAAGAGCTTCACGAAGGTGTTGAAGAGTTGGACACTGAGGAGAGTGAGCCTATCACTTAGATCCTGAAATATATCCATCCATGAAAGGAAAAGTGAAGGTGCCAAAGAATTTTGATACTGCTAAGTTCATGGTATCCACCCCAGTGTTGCCGAAGAAAGTGCAATTTGAAGGCGCGCTTTTAGGGCACATCCCTACACTCAAAACCAAGGATAGGGATCTAGTTGACCACAAGAAATTCCCCCAGTTGGCGTCAAACAGGTATATGGCCAAGATTTATTATGAAGAGATAGGAGCCACGTAACTAGAGCCTATGAAGTGGGTCACGGGGATTGAGAAGGTCGTATTGTTGAATATGCTATGGGTACCGCATTTCAACAGAACCAATATCAACATGGTGTGCATATGCCAATTACTCAGATTGGTTCATGATGGGTGTCTGTGGCTAGGAGAACCCATCCCCATTACAGACATGTTGATCCACTGCATCACAAGGTTTCCCTATCAAGGGGTGGATCCATTCAAGGAGTTTGGAGGCAAGAGTAAGGATAAACAACTCGCAGATAGAATGAAGAGCGAGTTTGGCTTAGTAAAGAAGTCATGTGGATACTTCATCCACTCCATCATAGACAAGGCGGTGTAGTTTGCCGCCCAGATTTTGGCATGTAAGTTCGTGAGAAAGTGTCATCTGGACGAGGTTCCGATACCAGTAATTTCACTTGCTACCCAATGCGTAAAGGGGGTATAGTACAACTGGGAACAATATCTGTGTAAGGAGTTTTTGTTGAATAGTCGTGAAGCACGGGACAACATCAAGGCATTCCACTATGCCTGGATGTTGTTGTTGATTGCCCTAGTTACGTGGAGACTGCTAGAAGATAGTCAGTTCCCTCCATAGGATGACGACATACTAGAGGCCGCGAATTTCACTTCACTATGGGCGACAAAGGATCCTGAGAGGGTCATGGAGACAAAGATGTTCTGGGTGCTGGTAGAGATGGAGCTCTACATAATGATCAGCCAGAAGTTGAGACTGTCACCAACCCTATTTGAGCAGCTAGAAGCATATGCAGAGTTCAAGGCATATTTTCACAATGTGTCCGCACAAGGAAGGATCCAAAGAAAACATGGTACAAGTTGTCATACCTGGTGAATGAGGCGGATGCACAGGATATTGTGGGGAAATGGCCAAGTGAGTGGTTGCCTCCATCATATCTCAGTGTAGGTACAATCAAGACCACGGAAAGTTCCCCCATGCAGGCCATAGTAGCGCAGAAATAGAAGGAAGTTGATCAGGTTGCAGCCCGAGAGAAAGAAGCACAGAAAAAGAAAGAAGTTGCTGCCAAGGCAACTGTTGACAAGGAGCGCGTCGTGAAGGAGGCCACAGTGGAGGTTGAGGAGTCAGCTTCCCATCACTTTGAGGATAATAAACTATAGAAGCGAACCAAGGAGACCACTTCTGTGCCTAGAAAGAAGCAAAAATCTAACAAGCACTCACATGTGGATCCAATGATCCTCACTGAGGGGGACTTGGATGAGATTGGAGATAAGATCCACGATACAACGACCGAATTGTAGACGTAGTTCGAGAAAGAAAACCAACAGGAACTAGGGAACGTGTAGAAGGATCTGCGCGAGTTGCAAATTCAAATAGGACGGGTACAAGAGAGCGTGGGACAGGTGAGCGAGATTCAAGTGAGCCTACAGCAAGTGAGTGCCACTGTGCTAGAGACAGATAGGACTTTGGACCTTAGATTTATACCATTACCAGAGGGATCACTCTGCGAACAGGCAGAAGAGGCGAACGCCCAGCTCACAAAAGTCAAGGATGTGGGTGTCAACCTAGCCGCACTACCTATTCAGACCCTCCACGAACTGCATCAGGGGGTCCCAAACAAGCTTAGGGTCAGGGATCAGTGCACGTTGTTAGTCATTAGTGAAGTAAAGATGAACAACAAGAAAATATTTGTAGAAAAGGCACAGATGCTGAAGGAAAAGGAAGAATTAGGCACGCATAGCCATAACTTGGAGGCAACCATTACACAAGCATGTAATGCACTGCCAGAACTTAATATTCCTGAAAGTGCAGCATCAGAAGTGAATATTCGAAAATTTTATGCCGCAGTTAGAGAATGAAAGGAGGAAGTCGGCCGAGTCTAATTTGCATTACAGATGCAAATCTTAGAGTTGTAGTTGAAGTTACAGTCAACCACTCTGCCAAACTTTCAGGAGCAGCGCGGAGCAGCCATCAAAGAAAGAATGGCCACGTTAGATGCAACGTTCAAGGGTTGCACATAGCTCTTCAAGCAAGCAATGGAATTATGGACAACTTTGCAGGAGGACCCCACTCTGCAGAAAATTGGAACAGATATCCAGGAGAAGAAGCAACAATTTGATGAACTCAGGGCGATTGCGCGCACTTTGGCGCTAGTCCAACGCTTCGTTGACTTGACAGAAGGGAAACAGTTACAAACACAGATTGAAGAGATGTAGAGAAAAGATGCCATATAGAAGGGTAGGAAAAAACCATGGACAAAGGAAGCAATCCAACTTACTCTGTCAGTACAAGAGAAGTTGAAGACTATTTAACAAACACAATAGACAATGGGCCTCATGCTGACTTGCAAGTGTTGAAGTTAGAGTTCAGTGAACTCCAAGCCAAGATTGGTGCGCCATCAAAGTGACTCAAGGGCAAGTCACCCAATTTGTGTTGGGGGCCTGTTGGGATGGGGTCCCTGGGGTCATTTTGGTCAAGTTTTGGGTAAATTTTGGAATATATTTTTGTAACAAATGTAAAGTCTCTGCGAAATGTGGAAGCGGAGCACGAAGCTAGTACGAGTCAAAGGGAATTTAGTCCCTTAGGTGGGTAGGTGATAGAGTGGTTTTGAGACCGGGCCATGGTCTGTGGACCATGGTATTGTAAAGAAAATGATATATATAGATGAGTCATAGTGAGTTTTAAGAAGTAACCTTTTTCAAATAATCATTGTAAGGGCAAGGTGCTAAGGAAGGAAAGATTGGCTTCTTTTACTTAGGCGAAAGTGGAAGGCTCATGCAGTTGAGTGCACGGAGACCTTGATAAGTCCGCAAGCTGAGTGAGCGGGCCCCTGTAGCTGAGTGCACAAGGAAAAGAAGTCTATAATTGAACAATCATACTTAATAAAGATTTTTTTGAGCTAGATCTAGTGCATCTATGTCTTATTATTTACTTCTGAAAATTTCATGTATCTTTGCTATATGTTATGATTTGTATGAATCAATGCTTATTTACTGCGTGAAACTAGTGGATTTGTACTTTTTATGCATGATAAGGATAATTAAGGACCTTCATGAAGATCTGGAAGTTGTTTAGATAGATTTATAGTAGTTGTCCGTTTGGAAGGGTTAAAGGTGCACGAAGGTAGATCTAAGCCATAAGGACTGGAAGAACACATCACACAGGCCTCTGGATGCATAAACCAGGTTTTAGCATCCCCCAATACTGCTTCGAGTGAGGCTGCAACCTGCACTACATGGGTTGTTGCCGAAAGGGCCAATAGTTAGGGTTTTGTTGGTTGGCGCAAAAAACGTTGAGCCTAGGTCAAGCCCCATCAAGCCAACAGTTTGGTTAGACCCATGAAGAGGAGTTGGTTAGGCCCATTCTGAGGAAAATTTGAGGCCTGAATTATAGTTATTTCAACTATAGAGAAGGGTTTATTGTAGGAACAAAATATCCCTATGAAATCCACAAAAGGTAGGCCTAGAAGAATGCAGGAAGTAGGCATGTAAGGCCTCGGGTAAAAGGTCGAAATAGACCTAGTTTAGGCCAAAAAAAAAAGGCTTGTAAGGCCACAGGAGTGCGGATGATTTGAACTTGTTTTGGTCACAAAAGAAGGACCAATAGGTTGTAGGCAAGGAGGTCAATTTTTGTTTGATCTAGGTTTATTACACCTCAGTCTAAGGAGGCTTAGTTGTTGATATAAAGTTGAGATTAAAGAATATCTAGCCCAAATTATAGTGATATTTAGGATTTTTTTGAGGCATATCAAGGACCGAGTTTGTAAGAAGAGAAGGAGGAGGTTAAATTCATGGCCCATATTAAGTCTTGTTCATGCAAAAGTTAAAAATCATATTAGGGTTTGTTTAAAAGGGCAAATTAAAAAGCTTGGCTAAGCCACTGTCAAATATCATAAGTAAAGGACATCTTTGAAAAGACTATGAGCATAGAGGTATATGCATAGTGACAGTTATTCCAAGTTCATCCTTTAGAGTAGCATGATGACCAAACTTCCTTCAAATTGATCTAAGGTATAAGCCTTTTCTTTTTTTAATGATATTGTACTTTGCAAATATTAAAGTGAATTGTTAATCTACAATAGTCAATCTTACATCAGCGAACTTGAAGTCAATGTTTTGGACATGTACCAATAAATACAATAGTGAAGTATTATTGGTATGTCATTGTAAGTGGGTCATTATCCCTGGTATGGGAGCCAACAATTTTTTCTTTTTTCTTTAATTTTTAGGGTGGCAGGTTGGTGCAAGGGAAAGAGTCAAGTCTCCTTCAAGTTGGTGTCTAAAAATACTTCAGGGTGGCAGGGTGGTGTTAGGGCATTACATTGAAGTTAACAGGATTTTGGTGCTGGTAAAGCTAGGGTGTCGGTGCATCCTTTTAGGGAGTTGGTTCTTCCTGATAAACTGAATGCTTTTATAATTGAGTACTAGGGGTTGGTGTTGGTAAGTTTAATACTCATCAAATATCTTAGAAAGCAAATATCTTAGAAAGCATTCTATGGTTTTCTCCTGCATTGGACTTCCACATAAAAATATCTTGTGTATTCTCCATGTGATGTGATATGATGTTGATTATCTAATTTGATTTTTTATAATTATATTTAATGCCCTGAATGTGCAAAATCAATTAAAATTAAGTGAAATTTTGATTCATCCCCCTCTTAGTATTTCCAACACCTTCTTCGATAATTTTGTTAGAGGGGTTTCCTTTTGACCACAATTCTTGACAAACTTCCAGTAATATTCTAGTAATCCTAAGAATACTTGAGTTTCTTCAAGGCATTTGGAATTGGCCATTCCCTCATATCTTTGATTTTTTTATGATCCACCTTCACCCTCATGTTATACAACATGGCCCAAATATTCCACTTCTTAAACCATTAAGGCACACTTCGAAGTATTTTCATATAGTTGTTGTTCCTACAATAGTGTTAAGACCTTGTCAACATGTTGTACATGCTCTTCCCAAGAATTTTTGTAGATTAGTACATTGTCATCAGAAAATACTAACACAAATTTTCTAAGGGTTTGGAAATAGAATTGATCAAGCTTTTAAATGTTGAAGGCACATTTGTGAGTCTAAATGACATAACCAAAAACTTATAATGACTTTCATGTGATCTAAATATTGTATTGGAATAATTCTTGCCTCATTCTGAACCAATGATATCCAAAACGAAGATCCAACTTAGCAAGGAAAATTTCTCCATGCAATTAATCTAATAATTCATCGATGATAGGAATAGAAAACTTATCGTTGGTTTTCATTTTTTTGAGTTGTCTGTAACCTATATACATATGCCATGAACAATCCTTTTTTATAACCATCGCCATTAGTGAAGGGAAAGCACTCTATCTAGGTTGAATGATGTCAGCCTCTAACATTTCTTGAACCATGCGCTCAATCTCACTCTTATATGCATGTGAATATCGGTGAAGCCTGGTGTTAGGTGGTACGCTTCCAATTTTCAAATGAATAGCATGATCATGATCTCATGTAAGTGGAATACCATTAGGAATCTCTCTAAATACCTTAGAATGAGTGTTGATAACTTTTTGGACATCCATTGGAGCAAAGGATATAAATGTTTGAAAATCTAGTGAACACAATTATGAAATTACACTTGTGTGTTCCTTTCTTAGAAATTTTATGATGTTATTAGAAATTATCACTTTATTGGACTTCTATTGGATACCCCTAAGCTCAATTTCCTTACCTTATGAGAAAAAATCTTATGAAAAGATCTTGAAAATTGAAGGATATTGTTCCCTATGATTTTAAACATTAGACCCATAATACAACATCAATATCACCCATTTGGATTGCAGCCATGGTATTAACCAATATATACTCCCCCATATTCAACTTAATACTATGGCACTTCTTTAAACAATTTATGGTACCTCCACTTAAAAAATTGGTGTTGGATATACAAAGAAATTAAGAAGTTTTGCCAATTTATAATTGATGAAGTTATGGATACTGCCTAAATCAATCAATAATATTACCTTTTGTTTTTTGATGTATTCTTCTATCTTGAGGGTTTGTGGAGTATTAATGTTGGAAATTAAAAAGTTTTGCCAGTTTATAATTAATGAAGTTATGGATACTACCTAAAGCAATCAATAGTATTACCTTTTGTTTTTTTATATATCCTTCTATCTTGAGGGTTTGTGCAGTATCAATGTTGGCCAATGCATGACAAGAAATTGTTGTAGTCTCTTCTAGCTCTACATCTTGTGAAGTTTCCACTTCTTTATCTTCTTCATCTTCACAGTGTATGTAGAATAATTTCTTCTCGCCACATTTATGCCCCTTACTATACTTGTTGTAATATTTGAAACATAGTCCCTTTGTTCTTCTTTCATACATTTGTTGAGTATTCAACCTTGTCGGTTTAGGAGAGGGGGGATGGTTTTCTCTGTAGTTATTAGTGACCATTTTTTTAGTGGCCATATTTTTACTTTCAACTTCCTTGCTAAACTAAAAGCATACTCTAGAAATTTAGGTTCAAAGAGGCACACCTCATCTTGGATTATTTCCTTTAAAGTTCCCATAAATAGGTCTAACAAATTAACCTCTAAAATATTCTTTACTATAAGACTCGCCGTTTGGAATTGTTGAATGTGTTTTGTAACTATTGGAATTGTTGAATTTCTAAAGAATGTGTTGCTCTTAATATCCCCATCATGTGCTATCAATTACTATGTAAAAATGGACCAAGATACAATAGAATCCTTTTTTCTTTCACAAAGCCATTGATACCATACATGTTGGTCTTGTTCTAAAATCATGAATTCAATATTTACCTTTTGTAAGGATGTCACTTGGTGTAGATCTAAGTATTGCTCAATCTAAAATATTGATGCTACAAAATCATTAACATCAAACTTCGTCATATCAAGCTTCAAAATATAATAGTTCCTTGGTGCTGACTTGAAGCCCTGATGATGTGGATCATGAATTGAGAACTCATGATTATGTCTTTGTGATTCAATATTTGTGCTCTCCCATTATGATAACATACTCCCCATATGAGATCAGTTCTCAACACTATGTTTCTACTTATGCCCATGATTTACTTATTTCTCCACATCCATTTTAGGGATATATTTTAATAGAGTGTTTTGTAATTCTTTTCTTTATTCCCTAATACATTTTTGCATTTCTTCCTTATTTTCATTCATCTTTGTTTCTATTTCTTCCTTATTTATATTCATCTTATTTTATGTTCCTTATCTTTATTCATTTCCTTTTCTAGATCTCTTTTAAGCTTTTTCTTAAGAACATGATAAACCCATCTTTTTTAACATACTAACATCCATTTCCTTAACTTTCTCCTCTGATTGAGATAATATAAATTCTAATTCTTCACTTTCTTCACGAGTCAAGGATGATCCATCAGGGAATTTAATTGTAGTAGCTTTCTTTGGAGGCATGTTGAAAAATAATAATAATAATCCTCTTTATCAAAACTTTCAATCACCAAAAAAAATGGAGGGAAGGGGGGGGGTGGTGGTGGCGCTTCTTTTAATCAACAGCTAGATTTCTTATAAGTTACATGCCTTAATTTGGAGAGTATCTGAATGGTTGAATTTTTTTTCTTTGATATATATCTAAGATATGATTTATTTGGATCTGAGTGTGAATAGAATTTGATGTGCCAAGTGAAATTTATTGTAGGTTTCCCAAAACTTGTCGATGTTTAGCCTATTCCCAGGAGAGAACTTGTATAGTGTTCCATGTGTCCAATTCTTCAAATATAATTCTGAAAAATGTACCTAAGATAATTTCGTCTTTTAACAATTTCATAGTCTTGGAAAATAAAAATATAGCAAAGATATCAAGCTGATATGTTTAAAATATATTTTAGGATTGTTCACAAACCCTCACATACAAGAGGTATAACTCCAAAAGTATAGTGAACCAAATTCTAAAATTTGAACCAGATATTCCCCAATATTTTTCCTTAATATGATCCAAGTTTCACTGTTTGAAATCTCCCAAAAAAATGTTATGGAAAAAATGCCAAGATGACATGTTTGAAATTAATTTTAAGAGCATTCAAAAACTTAGAATTCCTTAGAGCATATATCTGAAATTATAGTGAACCAAGATATGAAAATCATATCATATATTCATTTATGTCTCTTCTCAATGTGATCCAAGTTTCATGATTTGAAACATCCCAATAAAAGTTATAGCAAAAATTCTAAACTGACCTATTTGGGACTAATTTAAGGAGCATTTAGGAACACTAACTTCCTTGGAGCATATCTTGAAAATATAGCAAACCAGGATCTAAAATTTAAATATGGTATCACCCAAGATTTATCCTCAATATTCTCCATGTTTCACCATCAAAAACCTCCCATAAAAATATTTATAGCAAAAATTCCACGATGACCTGTTTGAAGCGGCAAAACCCTAGGATCATGAGCTCCAATACCAAATGTTATGAGTCTTGCACGTAAAAAATGATCAAAAACTAATAACCGCATTCCTCTTTAAGGGGGAAACCTCCTTACAATGAATACAATGTACAAGACGATATTTAATGATTCTAAGACTAGGTTTCCTTAGTATATATATAAAATACAAAGGGAACAATTATAATAAAATAGAACCATGAGAGGTTCTAGTCTATGTAATAGTATCACAATATAAATTTAATCACTCAATGTCTAGGGCTTAATAAGGGGTTTTAGGGTTAACATGGGACTTATATATGGCTTAATACTTTGGGTGTATTTTTAAGAAAACTCTTCAAGAGGTCAACTCCTCTTCCTTGAGCACCCAAGAAGGCATCTACTTCCAAAAAATTGGAAGTTTTGATGGTAGTTGGAAGCCAAAACATTTTTATAAAGACATTCAACAGAAGAGGAACTATTGTTTTTCCACTCTCTTCAAACTAAATTATCCTTTTTCTTGGTGTTAAATTTCTCAGTACACCCGGAAACGAGTTCTTTGAAGCCAAACACTTCAAGCATACGCTCAGTTATGTGATTCTTGAAGGGTACACCTTCTTTGAGATTTTTTCCTCTGTTGTAAGTCCCAATTATAACGTTTGTGCTTCGAACTACTAAAACTCACGATCCTCACACCCAAGGGTATTCATTGTATATCCACAATATGGATCTTTTCTTTTATTCGACATCATTTTTTACTCAAGTTTTATGAATAGCTAGTGGACTTGTTAAAGTAATATCTTGTTTAAAGAAGAATAAGTAGTATCAATAGTTACTAAATTCAACATCAATTTGTCCAAATATCATATGCAAAAACGTTCACTTTACTAATGTTCATGGCCTCTTTGATTTGAGTTGATAATAGGGAATTTATGAAATAATGTGTTGGATTAATAATGTTTTCGGTCCAAATGTGTGATGGATGTAGTGGCAATAAGACTTTAAATGTTCTGGAAAGTAGCGCTTATGTATGAAAAGTGACATAAGTATGGAAAGTTGCATATTAAATGATGCTTAATTCAAAATAGGGATTGTGGAAATGAAAGATATGGGAGGGAATAAGACAAATTCGGGATAGGTCTCTTGCATCTATATTCATGTGAAAATGGCTATGTATGTAGTAATTTAGATGTCAAAAATTCACGAAATTTGGTCACTATTGTGCTTGCAATTTACATGATGCAGAGGGTAATTTGAAGATTACAAAAATGCAGGTGAAAATTGAGTGACACGCAATTTTTGGTGCAATTTGGGTGATGTGAACTTGCAGGATGTAGAGCATTCTATTAGAGTTTTAACTCCTACAAGCAAGAAATAAACTAAGTATGGAAAGGTGTGGGGACAAGATAATGCAGGGATAGAGTGATGTAAGTGGAAAGGGATGTGGAAACTCGCATTTGTAAAAGAATAAAAGAGGCTAAGTGTTAAAATCTTGTCAGCTTGCGGACTTGAAAGTTAAGAAAACCACAATTGAAAAACATTACTAAGTATCAAACTAATGTGGGAGTTTTGAGGGTGATGGATCTCGCATTAGATCGAAAATTACCAAGTGAAGAATATTAATAGGTAACACCAAATATTACCAAAGCACTAGAACATTGATTAAGGAAACTTGATCTAAACCCACTTACTTCAGCTTTATAGACTAATGGTCACTGAGAAATAAATATTGACACCTTATTACGTGCCCTTGACAAAACCTCATGAGTGACCAATTCTATGGATTACCCTCATGGTAACATGTAACCTCCACAAAATAATATATGTTTTTATACCGACCATATAGCAGGGAGGCTATAGTAAGCAAGAATAGTCAACCTAGACCTCCTCTCCTTGATGGTATTCATCATGTCATAACTTTTCATACAACCATTTTCCCATGTGTAAGCTTAATTGGAAATTATTATTCATGGATTTACACACAAATAGAGACACGCACATCAAAAAGTAATATGTGATAATCATGAATAAACAGTAATAAACAATATATACATGGAACTCATCAATTTCTCGACCCCATCGGAAGTCCACATATCTTGACTCAATCCATCATCCATATCCATTTCTTGTTCTTCCTATCGAACTTGTCAAACCATAAGTAGTGTTAGAGCCTAAATCTACCTCAGACTGAGAAAGGTAGGATTTAGGACAACATCAAACCACGCTTAAACTGGTAGCTAACCCTACCAGGTCGGGAGAGGGCTCTCTCCTAGTCAATCTCAGCAAGATATGATCGATGGGGACTTGAGATGACTAATATGCTGACTAATTTTAGGCCAGGTATGTGTGTAAATGAGTTTGATTGAATAAAATGATGTTTTTTGTTGGTTCCAATGGAAGGCAGATTTTGGGTGCGGGTAATGAGGTTTAGTTTTGCAGAGATCTCATTGGGACAAGGTAGGCAATTGATTTGGCACTTCAAATTGAATGATATGGAGATATTAGACAGTTGAGGAGCTGAAGAGGGCAATAAAATCCATGGATCCTCTTCAAACAGCTGAAAACATCAAAAACTAAAGCAAACCCCAAGTAGTGCACTGGAATTTCAATGGATTCTACCTTTACCCTTGTTTGATTTAGTTAAGAAGAAACAAGATAAATAATGGCATACATAACACATAAGTAAATTCACAATTACAGAAGAAAGCAATGTACCAAAACAAAATGCCACATGAATCGGAAAGAGTGCTGCAAACCCTGGTCTCTATTCCTTAGCCAAAACTGCTGATATGAGTATACAATGAAGCTCCAAGCTTTCTCAAAAGTCCAACCTTATACCAAAATCCAACCCCTACACTATGAAATTCATAAAATATATACATTTTCTTATCCTTGTACTAAGGGATTGTGCTCAACCATTTTCTTCAAAATAGAATCAGTTACATTAAACTTGGGTCGAATTTCTGAAAATAGGTGTTGAAGATGAACTCGTATCTCCTAAATCATAGCACCTGTTACAAAACTGAAATACATTTTTGTAGATAAGGTCATTTTGGAGAAAAACCTCTCTCAAATTTAGGAAATTCATTTCCAGTTTCTCGCAATCTGTTCCACAAAATCATCTCTAAAACAGAAAATCATTAAAAATTTAAATCTGTGAAAATGAGTTGTAAAGATCTAGTCACATATCCAAATTCGTGACACCTGTGAATAAACTGAAAGACATTTTTGTTATATGGCTCATGCTTAACAAAAACCTCTTTGGGTTTTTCAAAATTATTTTCCATCTGTTGCAAAATGGCCCCGCACTAAAATGACTAAAACAGTAAAAAAATATGAAAATTTTGCTTTGTTTAAATGTAGGCTCCAAATATCACTATATAGTTCCCACATAGTAGCACCTGTGCATAAACTGAAGGAGGTTTTTGTTATTTGGTATGTGATGAACAAAAACCTCTTTCATTTTTTAAAAATTACTTACCATTCTTTTAGAAACTTATTTTGTACCAAACTTGTCATTGTGTGCAGCAACTGACCTCAAAACATGCATAACCAAGAATCACTCATTCATTTCGATCATATCTTCTAATCTAGAAACCGGTTATGGGAGTGTGATATACTATTGGAAATATTTTTCCAAGCTTCTTCTGATGGACACACTTGTGACATGTTTTGTGTTGAACATCATGTGCAAAACATCTAACAAAACCAAACATAGTAAGAGCCCATTTTGATCGTTGATGACAGGCTGCGAAGACTGGAACTAACATCAGCTCCATTGGGGATGGCAGCTCCTTGGAGGTGCCAAGAACTATAGATCTCTAGAAAGAAAACAGTGCCTCTTCCATTGGGCATGGATGGTCAAACAACTGCAAACCCAAAACAACTCATACCAATCCAAAAACATATACATATTGCAATATGTACATAAACAAATACCGAAAACTGAAATGTTGCCTCGGGCAGCTTATTTATGTACAAATCTAACCCACTTTGCTGCAAAATTGATAGATCAAGTAATGTTGTAATGCCATATCAACCAATCAAGTAACTGTGACAAGGATGATGCTTGAAAGTGCTTCAACCAGGACACAAATGTAAATGATGACAACCATACATGCACATAACAAGTTTGGTCATGGAAAAGACAATATGACTTATCATTCAAACTGAAAAAAATTTCCATGTATGTTGCAATAGGATCAAAAAAGCCAGACTTTGTTTGCTGCCCCAACTCCTCAATACATGATTCCAGCTGCAAACTATCAATGCAAATATCCACGGGTAGCCTTACCTTCTATTCCTTCTGCTGAAAAAGGTCCCCAAAGAATGGGACTCGACAATCCAAATCCTGGGATTGTATTTGGGTCTCCAATTCAGTTAGATCTCCTTCAATTTTGATGGCAAACTCTTGCAAAAAATTGAGCTTAACTTCATGGCTGCATCGACAAGATTTCAGATAAGAATAAAGAGATGAAGCAAAGTTCTCATCTACCTCATCATCCGTGCACATATCTTCCCATTCTCTAAAACCCTAAATAGAGGGCAACTCTATTTTGAATTCTTCCTCTTTCTCCATCCATGTTTCAAGAAAGATATGCCAAAAATCTGTAAAGGACTTAATAGATCTAATAAGAAAACCTTCAATCCATTTTTTACATTTGCCTTGAAACGAATCAAAGAACAATCTGATGAAAACATCTTCCTTTTTAACTCTAAGAATGTCCACAAATGTTTCAAAATTTTCTATATGTTCTAGAGTCAAAGTCAAATCTTCCCCATTGAATTTAGGGCCATTACTCAAAATGTATGCATCCTTTGGTAATTGATTAGGAAAACCAGGAAGATTAGAAAAAATGATACATGAATACCTTGAAGAAATAGAAGCAACATCTGAGTGCTTCATTTAGCCAGTGGAGCCACCATCAATACTTTGAAACTCGGGACTTCGAACAGTGGAGTCGCCAGGTAGATGATTTTAGCCTTCATATGTGTCTAATCGTTGTCCACCATCAACAATCAGATCTAAATGTGATACATGTTACTAGGGAAATTTGCAAGTTAGATATTTCGTTTATAAAACTAGACCGGAGATTGACTGAAGTAGCTTTTATCTACTTGCGCTAATGCAAAACAAAAGCGTTTCGAAGGCTACCTGGCTAATCTTCAGACTCCATCTGTAGTTTATAAAACGAAGAACACTAGCAAACAAACAATTTCTTCCCCAGTGGAGTCGCCACTATGTTAGAGCCTAAATCTACCTCAGGCTGAGAAAGGTAAGATTTAGGACAACATCAAACCACGCTTAACCTGGTAGCTAGCCCTACCAAGTCGGGAGAGGGCTCTCTCTTGGTCAATCTCAGCAAGATATGATCAATGAGGGCTTGAGATGACTAATATGCTGACTGATTTTAGGCTAGGTATGTGTGTAAATGAGTTTGATTGAATAAAATGATGTTTTTTGTTGGTTCCAATGGAAACGCAGATTTTGGGTGCGGGGAATGAGGCTTAGTTTTGCAGAGATCTCAATGGGGTAAGGTAGGCAACTAATTTGGCACTTCAAATTGAATGAGATGGAGAGATTATATAGGTGAGGAGCTGAAGAGGGCAAGAAAAGCCATGGATCCTCTTCAAACAGCTGAAAACATCAAAAACTAAATCAAACCCCTAGAGCACTGCAATTTCAATGGATTCTACCTTTACCCTTGTTTGATTTAGTTAAGAAGAAACAAGATAAAGAATGGCATTCATACCACATAAGTAAATTCACAATTACAAAAGAAAGCACTGTACCAAAACAAAATGCCACATGAATCCCAAAGAGTGCTACAAACCCTAGTCTCTATTCCTTAGCCAAAACTGCTGATATGAGTATACAATGAAGCTCCAAGCTTTCTCAAAAGTCTAACCTTCTACCGAAATCCAACCCCTACACTATGAAATTCATAAAATATATACATTTTCTCATCATTGTACTAAGGGATTGAGCTCAACCATTTTCTTCAAAATAGAATCAGTTACATTAAACTTGGGCCGAATTTCTGAAAATATGTGTTGAAGATGAACTCGTATATCCTAAACCATAGCACCTGTTACAAAAATGAAAGAGGTTTTGGTATATATGTTCATGTTGGAGAAACGCCTCTCTCAAATTTAGGAAATTCATTTCCAGTTGCTCGCAATCTGTTCCACAAAATCATCTCTAAAACAGAAAATCATTAAAAATTTAAATCTGTGAAAATGAGTTGTAAAGATCTAGTCACATATCCCAATTCGTGACACCTGTGAATAAACTGAAATATGTTTTTGTTATATGGCTCGTGCTTAACAAAAATCTCTTTGGTTTTTTCAAAATTATTTTCCATCTTTTGTAAAATGGCCCCGCACTAAAATGACTAAAACAGTAAAAAAATATGAAAATTTTGCTTTATTTAAATGTAGGCTCCAAATATCACTGTATATTTCCCACATAGTAGCACCTGTGCATAAACTGAAGGAGGTTTTTGTTATTTGGTATGTGATGAACAAAAACCTCTTTCACTTTTGAAAAATTCCTTACCATTCTGTTAGAAACAGATTTTGTACCAAACTTGTCATTGTTTGCAGCAATTGACCTCAAAACATGCGTAACCAAGAATCATTCATTCATTTCGATCATATCTTCTAATCTAGAAACCGGTTATGGGAGTGTGATATAGCATTGGAAATATTTTTCCGAACTTCTTCTGATGGACACACTTGTGACATGTTTTGTGTTGAAAATAATGTGCAAAACATCTAACAAAACCAGACATAGTAAGAGCCCATTTTGATCCCTGGTGACAGGCTGCGAACACTGGAACTAACAAGTAGCATAACATAATATAACAAATTCCATCATCTAAACATGTATTCGTTTTAGTACCCATGACATCACTCATTAAAAGTTCATATCACCTATATCACTCTTAGACATACACCCATCAATGTCAAGATACAACTCCAACTATTCATAGGCTACAATAAATCATCACATCATATAGAAAATCCAATCATCTCATATAATTGTATGGATATCATAACATAATCCATGATCAAACCAAATCAAATTAAAAGTCTAAATTACATCATCCAAAATCACATAAGTCGCCCAATTAGATCATTCTTGTAACCAAAATGTTTTTAAATGATAACAACACATCAATCAAATAAATTCAAAACATATGAGAGAATTATAACATGGTTATGGTGTCATAGAATCTTGACATGAGTGATAGTAGCCACAAAGATCAAATTCTTTTTATTCCCATTTTTCATAATGACATAAAGAGGTCATCTATTAACCCATAAATATGAGTGGATATTTTTCTTCCCCCAACTTAGTGGTGTTGGATTTCATTGAGCATGTGTGCATAGTGAGAATCACAACATCCTTGGATGTGGTTTTAGATGATGTTATTTTCAATCCTTAATCATGCATAGGAGGATCTTCTAACATTTGATCCAAAGAAAAATTTATAACATTGGTTAGTGGAATATAATATCATCTTTTGGAATTCATATAAGTTGCTAGTATGCTTTTGTTGTTTCTACCAATGACAAATTGTGCAACCTTTTTTTTGTTAGGAGGATCACAAATTTTCCCAAACTTTATTGGTAGTTCTTCAGCATATCCAACTTGCCACTACATGTGTCTTTGGATTCATCGGCCTAGTCACTATGAGGACTCATTTTTATTCTGGGTCTAAAATTATCTTTATCTTTGAGGTGTACCTATGTTCATCCCTAAGCAAGTTTATTGGAGGAAACTTGAGCTCTAATTGGACGCACTAGTGCAATCCACTCCTTTACTTGAGGGCTAGATTTTTCTTCTTCTCTAGAATATCCATGAGATCATGGAGCTTGTTTATGTAGTACAAAATAAGTTGATCGCAATGTTAAGGAAATTATTACCATCACATGTGCTAGTATTCATAATAATTCAATTTGTAATATTTGTTATTCATGTATATAGGAATTTTTCCCAAGTTTAGATGGGATCCTATATTCTTCATGTTGTCCATTATGAATTTCCTACCAATTTTGTATGAATGAGGACATCTTCATGACTTCAAAATGAATTTCTTATGTATCATTGGAGTGATTAACTTCAAAATAGGATTATGGTCATCAAACAATAATGATATGAGTTTCAAGTATGTATTAAGTATTTACTGGGGAGTAATTCGATGAAACAATTATGCAAGCTAGTATGGTTATTAGAGACAAGATTTTGCACCACATAGGGTGTGGAAAAAAGAAGGATTGGGGGTACAATCATCATTGTGCTTAATGTACTTTGGTTTTCCATATGAGAACCCAACTCAAGCAAAGTTGCTACTTCAATTCATTTTGATACCAATAATTTGCTTCGAGGATAGACATGGTCCTTAAAGGAAAGACAAACTTCTCAAACTTGTGCAAAACTCAAAAATATTTGGATTCCCAGAGCTACACTACATGCACACAATGTACAATGGAAAATTTATTCAACAATAGATGCAAAAATTAGAGTGTGGAATTGGCCTTGTTGTATATTATAAGAGAGATGTGACTAATAGTGTTTATTGCAACAAAAAATACTAAATTGTTATAATGTGAGATAGATCAATATATTATGCTTAGTTTCCACATAATGATAAATAGTAATAAAGAAAAGTAATGAGTAATGATAATTTAGAGATTATAAGACTTATTCACAATGCTAAAAAAATGTTCTTTGTGTTATGATTATGTAATACTAAACTAGAAAATATTTGTGAGCATCCAAAGGCAAATCCACACAAGAAAGAGACGAGATATCATTACAAAATGTTACAAAATAGATCACAATGATTGTATAGTTGTAAAAGAAATTTATATGACTAGTAATATGGATCTCAAGCTAGTTGCACTAATATACATTGAATAAGAAAGAAAGTATAAGATGTTATGCTTCATCCAAGGTCATCCATGATGGTTATCCTTGGGAACTATGCATTATGTCGGTCACTAATTTACAACATGAAATCTAGACAAGATGTATTGAATTCGTCAAAATTGATCATTGATTTATATGGGCTCATTAATGACCTCAATTTTGATCACTATTTTTTGATGTATAGGTCCCCCCTTGACTTTTTGTTTACACATACATGGTATGCAAAGTTGTCATCATCTTTGTCTAGGGTATTGAAGTGGGTGCACGTGCAAAATTTGGTAAAGTTAAAGGTCATCTATCATAAATTTAATCTTGTGTAAAATTGAAATTGGTGAATTTTTCTGGCATGAATTCTTGATCATTGGCAAAATTTTGATCTTGACGTTCGCGTTGGGTTTCCAAAACTACATTTGGGCACATATCATATTCAACCCTAGTCTTAGTTCCATTCTTAATAAGCTTTAATACATTAATAAATAATCAATGAAAGAAATTCAAGTTTCAAAGTACATTCGATAAATCAAATTTGATTCCAAATGCCTCAATTTCTACATATCCACAAGGAAACATGTTTTCAATGTATTATATAAATTTGCAAGGACTCAAACACAAAACATGTTAGAAATTACGAACAATATCTTCCTTTCTAACATGCAAATGTACTCATCATTAAATAAGATTAGATTGTACATCATTGAAATTATAATATATTAATACTAAGAAGAGTACAACAAAATACCCAAAAGCTTCCATAAAAATTAGGTCATACCTCTAAAGACTATTTTCTTATTTTTAACAAGAATATAATCCAACAACTTGGTTTGTTTCTGCATAATGATCATACCACAAACCCAAATTGAACTGTAAATTGCCATGGATATTCCACTAGAACAATTTGTCATAACAAATTGGATAAAATTACTAAAATCTTTACTATGAATGTTAATTCCTTTTAGATCTCACATTCTTTGTTTATTCATTTTATTATTGAAAATAAATTAGCTAAAATGCGAGAAATATAGAATAGAAACAAATACACATCATCCACTATAGACACAAAATTTGCTTTAGGAAACCCTTACAAGAGAAAACCTAACTAAAAGGTGAGGTTGCTCTGCTCTCTTTTCTTTAATATGGAAAATGTACAAGTACAAAGAAAGAGGTACTCTCTATACAGTTTCCTAAGGCCTATGGATTGTAAGGATACTACAAAATCTAATCCCCCTATGGTATGCTCTCGAACTTATCACTCCCTATTGCTCTTCTCAACTATGGAACAAAATATAGTAGCCTAAAATGGAACCCCTACTCCTAGTGGTTTGGTATTTAACATAGACAAATAGCCAATTAGGGGTAAAGTTTGAGTCCCTCGACCCTCAACTAGAATTACAGGTTTGTATGTTCTAAAGTCTTGCTCAATGTCCACGCATGGCTAGCCCAATACGCATAAGTAATGAGGGATGACATGGCATGCACTCATGTCATGGTGATCAACATGGTAGGTCAACTTACGGAAGGCATAACTTTTGCATACAAATTCCATTTGAGTGTAGAATAACACCAAAGGGTCTACCACAAGCAAGATTTTTTTGACCCCAAGAAATATCATTTACTGCCTCAAAATGGCTCTAGAAGGTTTCAGACCCCAATTCTCCAAATTGGGACTCATTGGTAAAAATGACCCTGCAAATTGATTCCTCCAATTTTTCCACTCTGAAAGCATCGAGATAGGTGACAAATAATATAACGGTTCGATCTAGGTCATGAATCTACCCCATATTCTACTTTACACTTACCCATTATAGAACAACATGCTTGGGATCAATGGTAAAGAGAGTTTCACATGATTAGTCAATGTTCCATTCCCATGACCATTAATTAGGACTATAAGATAGTCATGGAGGAACTAGAGATTTTAAGTAGAATTCATGCCACCTAAAGATGAATAACACATGCACATATTATAAACCCAAGTCCACTCCCATGTTATCTTTACCAATTGAAGAGCAAGGAACTACAAATAATTCCCTTATGTTACATTTCCATATATATATTCACTTAAGATTGTCATGGGGCACTTAGAGGTGGAAATTGAACTTATGGCCCTTGAAGATGTGTACCATGCAACTATATTGAGGAAAATATTCCACCCCATGCTCTCCATAAGAACTACCAAATATGAATAGGTCATTTGAAGGAAACTCGGGGAAAGTTGGGGGTACAATCTCATTATTAATTCTGGTGGAACAAGGATTTTTACACATGGATTATAAGGTTCAATGCCAATAATGGGGTAGAATTTCTCATCCCTGAAAAAGGTTCCAAGTTTGTCATGAAATTAATATTGGGATATCAAGTGTTATGGAGACTCAAATTTCATTGTAAGAACTAAATTTTCTCAACTACAACTATAATTACATTTGTGTATATTTAAATAAGCCTTCAAGCTACTTCACTACTACCTCGAGCTTTTCTAAAGAAATATCCAACATGATTACTTAAAAAAATTGGTGTACCCTTGAATGATTTACACTTATTTCTTTCAAAGGTATTGTCATTTCATGAGATGTAGAATTGCTAACCCTAAAAAGGTCTCAAGTTTGCCATGAAATTAATATTAGAAATATCATACTATGTAGACTCAAATTTCACTATAGGAACTAAATTCTCTTGACTATAGTTGTAATTACCTTCAAGTATGGTTGAATAGGACCTTAAGCTACTTCACTACTACCCCAAACTCTTCCAAAGAAATATCCAAGATGATCACTTGATTCCAAAATTCAAATGTGTATCCTTCAAGGAATTTTCCCTTGGTCTTGCCAAAGGTATTGTCAATTCATGAGATGTTCTTGTTCAAAGCTAGTATTGTCATTTCTTAAGTTGTTCTCCTTCGT
Source organism: Pinus taeda (assembly GCA_000404065.3). Classification (NCBI taxonomy): domain Eukaryota; kingdom Viridiplantae; phylum Streptophyta; class Pinopsida; order Pinales; family Pinaceae; genus Pinus; species Pinus taeda. Next base: position 169,975 of record APFE031659033.1, on the reverse strand, counting down.
AGCCTATAGTATGAAATTTTGATATCAACAATCCCTTGAAATCCTCTCACTTTCCAACCATGGGATTATTGACATAGTTCTCCCACCGTAACATAGCATGTGCAAACACTTTTAAATAGGCAAAAGGAATTTGTTGACATTCTTTTATTTTATAAACTTACCAAAATAAAATTATAGTCGCTTCAATCTAAAGATTCAACTTCTCAACATTAACTTGACCATCATAAGTTGGCATCTAAAGTTTTATCTCAGCCTCAAATGAAACAATGGAATTAACGAAGAGAGTTGTTTTATTTGATTCTCCAAGCTTATCATCATTAAAATATTGGTCAACATTTTATTTTTCATGCTCTAACTCTATTTATTGTCATTCATTATCCTTCATTATCAATATTTGTGACCATCTTAATCAATGCAACAATGATGTACTTCAATCAAATAAACCTAACTTCTCAATTTGTCTTGCTATGTTCTTCATGAGAAGTCCTTGTCATGGTTGATCTTCTACTCCTCTCTAGACCTTGCATCGATGTCTCTCCACTTTCTTGGTATCCACTACAAGTGTTACATACAAATCATTCACCATGTATTTTTGAATGTGGACTCTAATACTCTATGATATGTAAACAATAGTCCTAAAGTTTGTTTATTTTGCCAAAATGGATGCTAGATATTGAAATGCAGAATTTAATTAATCAAGCACTATGTTGTGTTATCTCATTTTGTAATAAACTAAGATCAAATATTGTTCATGCATTGTATATTAAATACAAAAAATACAGCATTAAAGGAATCAATCATACACAATAATACATTGGGACTCTACACAATCAAGTTTTGGTAGAAATACATTGACAACCATTTCATTTTTCTGATAATTAAATGTGAACCTAAAGCTGACTTTTGTTACCTATATATAGGTGCAATCTTTCCACAATCCAAACTTCATCTTCATTCAATTTCATATGATCTTGTTATACTAAAATTACGAAACCAGTTTAAAGTTGTCCACTTCTACAATGATTTAAGCACATCTATCATTAAACTATGGTAACACCATTTAATAAACCATTTCATTTTATTTATGATCCTTTTTCATATAGAAAAAGTGAACATACAATATATTTGTTCTAAAGTGAACATACAATATATTTGTTCTATATATATGTACTATATACATACAAAAAAATTGAGATGATTTGTATAATGGATCTAGAATTTTTCAAAAAGAAAAACAATTTTTTTCCAGTTTGTGTTGGTCAAATCATGTAACATTCATTTAAGATCATATATAAAACTCAATCCAATTTTTTGGTACTTTCAGACAAAAATAATCATAATTCATTACAAATTCAAAAACTTCTTTAGTTCATTACATATTCAATAAGAGAACAAGACTTTGGCCGTATATCTATCTATATGCTTATATTTTGGACTTCTTGTTATTGCTTAATTCATCGCTTCACATAAGTTATGATCATATTAGTTTTGTTAATACTTAATTCATCACTTCACATAAGTTATTACGTATTCAATAAAAGAATAAGACTATTGCCGTATATCTATCTATATGCTTATATTTTGAACTTCTTGTTAATGCTTAATTCATCACTTCACTTGAGTTATGATCATATTAGTTTTGTTAATGCTTAATTCATCACTTCACATAAGTTAGGATCATATTAGTTATCTATCTATATGCTTATATTTTGAATTTCTTGTTAATGCTTAATTCATCACTTCACCTAAATTATGATCATATTAATTTTGCTAATGCTTAATTCATCACTTCACATTAAGATCATATTAATTTTTTACTACTCAACATTAAAATAAGAAAAAACTCTTAGCTGAACAACCAATCATTTTGGTACATCTTGACTTTCATTGATTTTAACCTTCATTTTGAATAAGAAAGTTCCACTCAAAGATACATTGAATATAGCTTCGAATCATAAAGTATCTCCTTTCATCAAAAAGTTAACAAGAAAATGGTAATTTTTTTAAATCTATCCAGTTATTGATTTTAAACTTCCCTTCCTTTAAAAAGAATGCAAAGATAACATAAAATGTGAAATTTTTATTACATATGATAAATTTCATTGTAGTGAAAAAAATATATATGTTCAAAGACGTCTATTTTACAAAAGC
>APFE031659033.1:101880-167278 GCA_000404065.3 Pinus taeda | reverse complement strand
ATGAAATTTTAAAAATAATTAATTTTAACAATCCCTACTTCCTGGCAGCACGGGTCTTTGGCCATATAAGATCTCCTTCCAGATTGGGATCCTGCTCATACCACTCGTACTGCGACTATTGAAGAAATAGACAGACCTATCCCTATGCATATTTTGTTGGGGCATCTCTGCCCGAAAGCGCCTGTGCTGAAGGGGTTGTCCTTTTCCTCTGAGAAATCACTCTTTTAGAGTTCAAAGCGGCCTAGGCAGAGGCACTAATAATTATGCAAAACTTCTCAATCTCAAATTTCTTCTGTTTGTTCTTGTTTGCTCTTGAGAAAGGTCGCCATAGTTTACATATATTGGTGATTTTTTTATCATTATAAATTGGTTTAATAACATCAGAGATGTCACGTGCTATCATTTTAAACAAGGTCTTCCTTTTGAAATAAGCTTTTGATCATATTTCTCATCGTCATATTTACAGAGAAAGAAACACAAAAGCAGACTCCTTATCAAAGGCAGGCTCGCAGGCTCGCATATGGAACTGGGCACTTGGCAGAGCACTGGGAAGATAGATGGTAACACTCCAGTTTATCTTCACAGGCCCTTCTTAGACGGCTTGCAGCTGGGGCAGTAGCAAGGACATCTCATATACTGCTTCTGTTTTGGTTTTATCTTTTTTTATTTCATGTCCAGACAGCTTTATGACAGTGTTGTTACATGCAAACTTTGATGGATAATTGTATATCGAGAAATAGCTAGCAGCTCCTTTTTGTCTTATGTAAACGATTATGGGCCAATGTAAACAGGCTGGTATATCTGGATACTGTATATGGGTATATCATTTTTGTATTTGGGATGCTGGTGATAGCATACATACATATTTTGAATTCATAAAGCACATCTGCAAAATGTAATTTCCATTCCTGATGATAAAATTTACAATTTATCCTTTGGAAAATAGCTAATTTTAACATTATTTTATTTCTCTAAAAACAATACCCAATACAACTTAATTTTAATAAAATGAAACTAAAAACTGAAATTATTTATAAAAAACTAACTATTTTCACTATTTAAATGCATGTCTCTCTTCAATTTCATTTAATAAACTGTATACCAAAATTTCACTTTAATAAAATATAAATAATTAATCCATATAACGTGTAAAAAGTATTTTCCATATTTCAAAATGGACAGAACAATCCTCTTTATTTTCAGGGGCCACTTTGTCAATGTAACACATAGCGAACCCATAAACTTGGCAAACAATATTCACTGATATTTAACTAGGTCAATAATAATATTAAATAAGATTCATAAAATATTTTGATATCAATATTAAATTGACAACAAATATAAAAATTTCATTACCAGGCAACGGCCGAAAACATTAATTTCGCATGTATTATGTTAGACGTCTCTTCCAATCAATTTACAGTACAAACTATTGTCTCTTTTATATGTAATGGAGTGAAATACTTTGGCCTCCTGTTGACACTACCATAGAATAGCTTAATACTTGGATTGTGTCATCGTAAATGTCAAAAGCTGTCGCTGTACATACATATATTTGTATGGCTAGTTTGCGTTGAGTATCTTAGAATTTTAACACCGTAGCTTGAATAGATACAAAACACATGGGAAGCTCCTGAGATGTTTCGCTCTGGGTTTCCTATGTAGACAGAGAAGGACAAGCACCGAAACACTGGGAATTTAACATGGGCCAGTTGAGTAAATCTCACAGTAGTTCACTGCTGAACCACAGCCCAACCAACAACGTGAATCTTTCTTCACTAGCTATAATATGCTTCTATAACTAGGGCTCTGAGAGCAAATACCCAACCAATGCAAAATGTAGGAAACTAATGGCTGGCTTCTAAAAACCTCCATTAAGAGCATGTATATTTATTCGTCAATCCAAAGAAACACCCGCACAAAATATTTCCAAGCAGCTGATCATTGAATGCATGACCTAGTAAGAGAAACCTGAGGTGAATAATTCCACAGTGCAGCCCACCCCCAATATTGTTCATATATATTATAACCAATTGCTAAGATGTATGTTCTCATTAAAGTAATGAATGCTCAAAACACTCGCCATGCAGTTTGGCATCCTTCAAAACAAGTTTATGATTCTATCAACTATGAATCAAATTGAAATGTTTATCTGTGGATTTTCCATGCCCAACATATAGTACATCCTATGTTTCTTGGTGCGTGCACTTGGAAATAATTACGCTTTGTAGAATGAATTCAAATAAAACAATTTTTGCATATAACTAAATGTCAGGCATCCATAACACAGTTAACACATGTTAAAGCGTACTTGACGAAATTGTGTAAAACATAAACAAACAAACAAAAAAATCTAATTTAAAATTTTGCAAACAGATCCTCTTATGAGTAGAACTAAAGAACCTGTGCAAAATCAATGATTCCAAACCACCTGCCAAGTTGGAAATGCAAAACCAAATATCATCCTTGTATAGGTATTATATCCCAACTATTCAGCTCCATTAATTCTTCTCAGTTGATTTACAAGTCCCCCAATCAGCATAGAAATAATGGGAATTATTTAAGACGATTACCCTAAAGGTAACATACAACTCTGCCTCCCGAGTTCCAGGTAGATAGAGTAAAATCCTCAAACTAATGACACATAATAACCATCGAGTTTAAATTCTTTCTAGGAGTAAATATTAGTAGAGGAAACGAGTCAAGAAACGACACTAATAATTATCGAAAGGCAATACAAACATTCTAATAGACCTTTTTTTTGCTAATGGGGAGGGCAGCGGCACTCCACCAGTTTTATATAAAGGAAGGAATGATCATACATGTAAATCAGACCCCTTTTATTTGAACTGGAAAAACCAATTAGAAGGTAAAGTTCCACTGATACAGTAGTTAGTATTGAGAACATCCATATGCTGTGAATGTTTACCAGATCTAACTTGAATATTATGTAATATTAATAGATATGAGAATTCAATAAAAAATTATGCACCATCTAGAAAGCATCTACTCAAAAGTTTTGATAAATCATGTTTGTGTTTTATTGCCAGACGAAATTAGGCATAGGTCGAACCAGCAAGGTGAAAAACCCCGCCATTGCAGTGGCTATACAGCCATGTTTTCTGTATGGACCTTTTGCATTTACTGCTAAGAGTTGTTGTAACTTCACTGAAACTGAAATTAGAAATGCAATCACCACCAGCTGGGCACTACGCCCAAGCACACCTTGTCTATTGCAAAAAATAATATAAAAAACCAACAATATGGTCTGCCCGTGTTCAGAAGAATTTTATGTATGACCAAGAGACGCACAATAGCATACAATCCAATTCAAGCTGCATATATACAAAACCTGAGAACTTATATGCTATCCACTCAAACTAAGCTTTGTTCGGCTACCATGAAAATAATAATCTCTTGAAAAACATATGGTTATATTCAACTTCACAACATAAATTTGGAATTCTATATTCTATGACTCTAACTAAATCCTCCGATTCTGTTCTCTTGGGCCTTCAATAGATAATGACAGCTGTTGCCAAAACATATATACTCAAACAACACATTCCTGCCACAAACTAATATCTCTTCGCAAAGCTGCACTCAGCTTGCAATTTCATGCAAAGTGATAAAGATATCACACTGATGAAATACAAGCCAGAGGCAAAAGAAATCCATATTACAGGAGAGGAGGCAGAATACAAGCAGTTCTCCATTTTCACAAATTCAAACTATCGAGAACAAAAGATCCACACGGATCTGCACTGCCAGAAGCCCTGTACATACCATTTATACTACAACATTTATCTGAATATAAATCACCTGTGCTAACTATCCCAGTATTAATCAAATGCGATGACATCCTTGCAAAATGAAATGCCTTGGTTACTGGTGTTACATGAGCATAATCACCTGGACGTTTGTAGACAGAATTAGTGCAAGTGCTCAGCTTATACCGTAAAATTACGCTGATAATACCAGGTTATGCTTCCTTGCATGTTCAGGTATAATTCGCTGGACTAGTTCAGGAGAAGCTCCTTTCAACTCTGGATTGTTCAAAATCAGAATAAATATTGGGTAGCTGCAATGTGAAACAACTCTCAATATCAAATAAAGAGAAATTTGCATCTTACCTTGAGGCTTGAAGTTAAACAAAGGGGGCAATGACCGACCATTAGGCAAGCGTGTATTGGGGTCCCGTAACTCATTGAAAAAAGGATGTGCACAAGCCTCCAACTGCATGCAATAGCAATAAGTCATAACATGTTCATCCCGAAATAATATCACAACATTCAAAGGTATTCAAATGACAACTGTGTATTCTATTCCTTGCCATTTAAATGCATCCATATTCTGCTATATTGAAAGGGGATGCATCCCCAGAGGTTGGAGAAACGTCCACTGCATTCCTGGCATTCCAAGTACTTGGAGACACCCATGAACATCCCAGTAACAGGTACGCTAGATTACATACCCAGTATGGTCAAGGACCATCCCAAAATGTCTATGGCATAATATCCAGTTTATTTTCACAGGAATGAAACACAAAAGTTGATGACCTGATTTGACTAGCCTACTAACCACAAAAATAGGCCTTACCCTTCCCACTAACAAAATAAAATCTCGTACAGTCACAAAAGAGAGACTTAGGACTGATTTTTGCCTTCGGGGAGCTTCGAAGATGAGTTATCACCACTTTCTGCCCGGAAGAAGTCATGCAGCATATGTTCATAATTTCGTTGATGGATGAATATGAATTTTTACTATACTTTTATTTTCATTAAAATATTGAAAAAAATGGCAATTCATCCATTGGAATTTATGGTACATAGTACATATCTAGAATCTTTGTCTGAGCTTCCAACAAACTAATTTGATGTTCATGCATTTTAATTTAATGTTTTAGAATCTCAATGTTTAAAGATTGGTTTCCGTTTCTTTAAATTTCCTTTTATATGTTTCTCCTGTTCACATTTTTTGCTGTTCCAGTCACCTGGAAAATGGGGGAAGACTTATATGTTTTCTTTTTTATATACTTGTGTTGACTCTGCCTCCTGGAAAATAAGGAGGGTCTTCTTCCAACCCTGAACATTAGTTTAACAAAGACCTTCAATTATATTACATTAGCATATGGCTAGTTTGAGCTTAACACAATCTTGCAAAATATTAATTTTAATAAACGTGCATGAAGATTTAACCTGTGGCGGGGTAGGGGGATATCATCGGAAATATATTCTCAACATTCCTATCCAACTCCAGGATGGTTTCAGGAATATCCCTGAGATGTTCACTCCAGTCGAGGACAATAATGTGTGCAACCTACGAGAAGTGCACCAGTGCAGTAGCAATCTGCATTGAACTTTATGGATGACTATTGTGATGTGCACACAGGAACCAAAACAAATTGAAGAAACTATAGGGAATGAAAAAAGATACAAAACTGTGCAAACAGAAATTGATTCCATTCAAAAAAATTCAGTCTTGGGATCCAAATCTACCTGAAGACAAGAAGACAATATGGTGCAAATGGGTGTACAAGATCAAATATAAATCAGATGACACGACTTATAAATACTAGGAAAGATCGATAACTAAGGGCCATGGGCAGAAAGAAGGTTTCCATTATAAAGAAAGCTTTGCATCAATTGCCAAGAACACCATACAAGCCATGTTAGCTCTTGTAGCACAATTTGGATGGATACTGCACCAAATGAATGTAAAGTGTGCCTATTTGAATGGGCAGATTGATGAAGTGTACATGGAGAAATCACCAAAAATCACAACCTGAGAATGAATATCTCGCATGCAAACTGCAAAAGGTTTTGTATCAATTAAGGCAAGTACCAAACTCGTGGTATTCACAAATCGCTTAATTGTTCAAAGAAATTGGGTTCAATGGGACCAATTCTCACCCAACCCTGTGAAGAACACTCAAAGCGGTGAGCAGTTGATCATCATACCTTACATCAATGATTTGCTTCTTATAGGAAGTAGTGGACATGAGATTACAGCGTTGAAAAAGTGTGATATTCCCACTTCGCAATATTGCTAAGGGAAATATCAATCTTGCCCAATTTTGTTTTTATTTCATGTTTGGGTTCAGAGGTCCCACATGAATTTTGGGATTAAGTGGGGGCCCAAACATTAGGAAGGAAGGGAAATATTGCGGCTCTAGTGGAGCGTGGGGCCACCCCATGGAGAATTACAGCCCGCATGTGGAAGACACTCTCATTGGATCAAAACTGGTGGAGAAAGTTGAGTTGGGCCCACATGGGCATCTTGGAGGCTCTTTGATAAATAGAGCAAGAGGCACTCATTTTGCTCATTCATTTATTCAGAAATTGTCTTTGACATAGCATGCTTGCACTGAAGCCAAGTCTGCAATGTTGCTTAGCACGCGAGTGTCTCCGAACTGAGATCTCAACCCTTGCTTCAGTGGACTTCGAGTGCCAACCCAAGGAGGGGGTCCTACCTATACCAGTTTGTACCAGCAACAACAACACAGGGACTGTGCAGCTCTTGGAGGAGGCACGCTTGGAGGTTGTGGAGTGAAGGGAGATAGGGGTTGAAACTTGAGGTGGAGTCGGGAGAAGTGTTATGGGGGCTTTCCAGCGTTTGGTAGAGCAGAAAACGCAGCATTTACTACAGGTTACATCTTCTACTTGTGGAGGAGGGCCAAGCATTTGGGGGTCAATTTTGGAGCATCAAAACTAGGACAAACCCTTTCTGGGTTTTCTGGATTTATTAAGGAGGCAAAGATTAATTTGGCAGAAATTTATGGGCAGATTTGAGAGGTCAAACAGGGGCCCCAACTCAAAAATTGGGCCAAAATTCCAAGGTCAACATTTGGCCAATTCCTTCGTGGGTTTTTGTGGGTTTTTGGTGGAGAGCCCGGGCTAATTTCCAGGAATTTTCTGAGCATCCGAGGAGGCCCTAGCCACGGTTCTTTGCAACCAGCAGCATATTTTCTGGGTAGCTTCAGCGCAGAGCAAGGAGAGAGCAGCAGAGGATTTGAGAGGGATTTCTTATTATTCATTTGGGCTTAGCTAGCTTGCCTTGAGCAAGCCCAGGTGCACTCTTTCCAGCACCACTTGTACCCTTTTATTTATTTATAATTTGGCTCAGCGCAGCGCAGTTCAAGGAGATTCCCGATTGTTAAATATAAATTTTTGCATGTGTTTCTGCTATGTTCACTTTGTTTAACATTGAATTTTTCCATTAGGAATATTACAAAAAGGATTTGTTATAGACATTTGAAATGACAAACCCTAGATGTTACAATATTGCCTTGGGAAGGAAGTTTGGCAGAAACATGTCATCATCTTCCTATATCAGACCAAGTATTATCAAAAAAGTATGTGCACACAATGTTATGCAGAATTGCAGAGAGGAGAAAGAAATGTTTTAATCAATGTCTAATAATGAGATGCAAAAATTATGTCATTTGAGAGAAATAAATGGTGGAAACCAACATCATGTAACTATAAACACACAACTCAATAAAATTTCCAACTCACTTTATTTGACACTATCTCAAAGTACCATGATATATATGTGATAAAGTACATCATAATATGACCAATATCACCATCTTGTAATGGTCATATGTGAAACTACATCAAGATTATCTCTTTACAAGCTTATTTGGACCGAGAGGCTTGGTAAAAATATCTGCAGTCTGCTCCTGGGTTGCACAGTTCTCCAATCTCCACAAGATGCAAACACGAGAACAATGGACCTTCATATGCTTTGTTGGGTCACGAAACATTGGATTTCTTGCTAATTTCAACACACTTGGTTACCACAGTAAACTACAATTTAAAAGAGGAGAGTGCCTCTTGCCGATTTCAACATGCATGGTTATCGCAATAAACTACAATTAGTCATTTATATTTGCAAATCAGCAAGTATTCTCTGCAACCATATTGCTTCGCAGCTATAATCATCGTTTCCATATATTCTAGTTCAGAAGAAGAGAGTAAGATCGCTTGCTACTTTTTACTTTGGCCAAGAAACTACTTATGTTCCAAGAGTAAAACATAACCCAATGTGAATTCCCTATCAACAGCTGAAGCCACCCAATCTGAATCTATGAAATCTACCATCCAGAAATCCTTTGTTCTACCATACAAGATGCCATACCCCAAAGTTCCCTGTACACAATGTCACATGGTTCAAATTTGAATTCGAGTTCAACAATGATTAAGTTTGATGCGAATTTGAATTTTTCAATATAGTTCGAATGAGGTTTGCCATTGAATTCGAATTCAATGCCAAACCTCATTTGAACAATATTGAAAAATTTGTATATACATAGCTTACATATACTAATTTATAGATTATTTGATTGAGATATTTTTAATTATAGAACAAAACTTATATATATTAAATTTTGTATTATTTTATTAAATAATATTTAATTTATATTATAATCTAAATAACTTAAATAATAAGTACTATATTTATATAAGCCCCGAGGGTTAGCTCAATTGGTTGAGTCCTCGTCGTTAAAGCACCTTTGTTATTGAGAGGTCACAAGTTCAATTCTCTCACTCTCAGGGTCATGCTCTATGGTTAAGCCGGCAGGTAGTGATACCTTCCGTGGATCTGCTTGGTACAAATATTTCATGGACGTAGCAGTCACCGATCTCTAGGGTCCATGAACCACATAGAATATATATATAGCATAAAGGTCGAAGCTTTGCATCCCTCCCAATCGCTGACGTCATCCTAAAGGGGGTCTCCCCCTTCCTCCAGACGAGGTCGTGGCCTTCTAGGCTCTTGTGGCTACATTATTGAAAAAACCTGGAAGCAAGGAAGAGCAGGGGAAGTTCATGAAGAAGAAGGAAGCCATCCCTTCAGTGGCCCTTCCCATGGGAGTCCAAAGAACAACACTGGCTTTTTTTATCGAGCTTTGGTAGGAAAGTTCACAGGGATTAGGCCATCCCCTTGATATATGGAAGCATGGATAAATAAAACCTAGAAGCCAAGAATGAAGGATAATATCAGATTGTACACGTGGCAATTGTTTTTTTGCTTTCTTGTTCGAACTCAAGGAGGATAAAGATTTGATCTTCAGAAATGGACCCTATTTTTTTGGAACTCAAGGTATGTATTTGAATTTGGAATAAGTGGTCTTTAGACTTCAACCCAAATGAAGATATTTCGAATGCAATCCCAGTTTGGGTGAAGCTTCCTCAGCTCCCGCTGTCTTGCTAGAGTGACGACTACATGCGAGCAATTGGAAATGGAGTCGAAAAATATTTGGATAGGGTTGAACCCAAAGGATCTCAGTTTGCATGTGACAAGATATGTGTAGAGGTCGATCTGGAGGAGGGTTTGCCCTCAAACATAAATCTCACCCTGGGGGGGTGGACACATTACCAGAGTCTAGACTATGAGCAGATTCCATTTAAATGTTGATTGTGCCATGAATATGGCCATTTCACCAGAGATTGCAAGAAGGCTCAACCAAACAAGGGCACGAATTCATCAGCAGAACAAGAGGAGTAATGGCAGACTCAGAACAGAGGAGGGAAGAAAGGCAAATCGACAGCAGCTAAGAAGCTAAATACCCAAAACAAAAATGGGGCTTCAACATCGGCTAACCCGTTCGATGTTCTACAGAACCAAGTTGTCATCGATCAAGAAGAAACCAACCCTAACTCAGAGAAAGGGGCTTCTGGTGAGGAACCAATAATTTTGGAACAAGAAGGGGAGATAAAAGACGCAGAGGAGGTACCAATCATTGAGAATAACGCAGATCTGCATCCCATGGACCTAATTCCATTAGAGGCCCAAAATGCTAGAGCAAACAATAATGGAAGTCCTCTGCCCAAATCTGGGATTGAAGGTGGACCTTCTTCCACAAGAATAATAACTCGCAACATGACACAAAACCGAAGTTGGGCAAACGAAGGTAACAATCATGAGACGAAGAGTAATAAGAAAAAGAAAGGATGGCCTTTCAAGATAGGTTTGAACCCAAAGGATCCCAGTTTGCATGTGCCAAGATATGTGTAGAGGTCGATCTAGAGAATGGTTTTCCCTCATATATAAATATCACCCTAGGGGATTGGACACATTGCCAGAGTCTAGACTATGAGCATATTCCATTTAAATGTCAATTGTGCCATGAATATGGCCATTTCACCAGAGATTGCAAGAAGGCTCAAGCAAGTAAGGGCACAGATTCATCAACATAACAAGAGGAGCAATGGCAGAGTCAAAACAAAGGAGGGAAGAAAGGCAAATCGATAGTAGCTAAGAATCAAAATACCCAAAACAAAAATGGGGCTTCAACATCAACTAAGTTATTCGATGTTTTGCAAAACTAAGTTGTCATCGATCAGAAAGAAACCAACCCTAACTCAGAGAAAGCGGCTTCTATTAAGGAGCCAATAAATCTAGAACAAGAAGAAAGGGAGATAAAAGACGCAAAGGAGGTACTCATCATTAAGAATAATTCAGATCCACATCCCATGGACCCGATTCCAATAGAGGCTCAAAATACTCCAGCAAACAATAATGGAATTCCTCTACCCAAATCTGGGAATGTTGAAGGTGGACCTTCTTCCACCAGAATAATAACTCGCAACATGGCACAAAACCTAAGTTGGGCATATGAAGGTAGCAATCATGAGATGGAGAGTAATAAGAAAAAGAAAGGATGACCTTTCAAGAAGACTGCTCGAGAATTAATGGTAGAACAAAAAAAAATTGCTAATCAGTGGGTAATCACTGAGGTACTCAAGCTAGTAGTGTCCAAAGAGCCAAAAGAACCTGAAGGTGGAGATATTCATCAAAACCCTCCCAAAAGATAACGAAGATCTTGTCCTGGAAGATAAGGGGTTTGGCAAGCCTTATAAAACCCCTATCAATGAAAGATATGGTCAAACAGGAAAGGCCTTGGATTCTTTTACTTCAAGAAACCAAGCTTGAGGAAATGGAAGTTATGAATGTAGCCAAATCCTTCTGGAGAGATAACACTGGAATTGCTCAAGGCTCCAAAGGAGCCTCAGGTGGATTAGGTACGTTTTGGTCCAATGTTTATTTTAATCTAATAGATATTAGATAATATAAAAACTTGATTTTGGGTAGTTGTGCTTTTGGAAAGAAAGGATTCGAGTGAGCAGATTCTTGTCATCAATGTATATGCCCCAGTGCTATATGGAGAAAAGTCGGAATTTTGGGACTCCTTAATCTCTCTTAATGAGAAGTTTTGGCACAATAATTGCATAATTGGAGGGGATTTTCATATTGTTCTTAGATCCTTGGAGAAGAGAGGGCGATGTTCAGTACGTGACCCATTTAGAGAGTGAATGGAAGATCTGATAAGTGAGAGGGATCTAGTGGACATTCTCCCCAAAATAGACAAATACACATGGTTAGATAGAAGTAGTGAGGATAATCACATAGCAACCCAATTGGACAAGTTTCTAATTCATTGTAGTTGGCTCTAAAAGGAATGGATCGTACTTTGGCAATCAAGCTACAAAGAGAGTCTGACCATCGACCAATCTCACTTTTTGATAGATCGCATGGAAGATCTAGGTCCAATCCTGTTCAAATACAACCCTGCATGCTTGAAGGAGGAATGCGTTATGGAATTAATCAGGCAAACATGGAGGCTTCCAGTAAGAAGATCACCTACCTATGTGTGTGAATCAAAATTAAAATTTGTGAAACAATCTCTAAGGAAATCGGTTAGGGAAAACTATCAACCCCCCGGACAAAAACGACTCAAGTTCATAAAGCAATTAGAAACTCATCAAAATCTAATCGAAACAACCCAAGTGGAGCCTTGGCATATTGAAAAAGAAAAGGAGCTAACAAGGAAGATCTTTGTAGTAAGCAGACAGGAAGAAGAGTTATCGTAGTTAAAATCTTGAATCCTTTGGCTTCAATCAGGAGACCAAAATACTTCCTTCTTTCATAAACAAGCAAAGGCCCGCGAACTTCGAAATCGAGTTAAGGAGATAGCCCAAAAGGAAGGTCGAGGTTGACTTCTTTTGAGAATATCAAGCAAGAAAATTTCCAACATTTTGAGGCCCTCTATCAAGCAGACAAAGAAGTAAACATGACTCGAGCTCAGGACTTTCTTCAATGTGTTCCCTCTATAGTTCCAGAATTTGCCAAATAGCTATTTGTCAAAAAAATAGAAGTTATGGAAGCAATATGGGATTTGGATCCAAACAAAGCCCCAAGTCTAGATGGCTTCACCATAAGCTATTATAGAGCTTTTTGGCCCGTGATTAAAAAGGATTTGTTGATAATTTTGAATGGGACACAGAAAAAAATAAGATTGGGGGTAAGCACAAATTCCTCCTTTCTTGCTCTTCTTACCAAAGAGTCGAACCCTGTGAACTTCACTCGATTTTGATCCATTTCCCTTTGAAATGCAGCCTGCAAAATTTTAACTAAGATCATTGCATCAAGACTAAAAAAAATACTATCAAAAATCATTTTAGAGAACCAAGGTGGCTTCATGTGGCAGAGACAAATCTCAGATAACAATTCATTCTAGCAAGGAAGCAAGCGAACCTAGGCTGGTTATCAAGTTGGACATGCCCAATGCCTTTGACCGGGTAAGGCACTCTTGCATCTTCTTAATGTTAGAAAAACTGAGTTTTTGCAATAAATTTATCAAATGGATTAAAGCTTGTATCGGCTCCCCATGGATAGCGTCGTTGGTAAACGGTCATCCCACCTCCTTTTTTATTGCTTTGATGGGGCTAAGACAGGGTTGTCCCCTATCTCCTTTGCTTTATATCATTATGGCTAAAAGCATGAGCAAAATTTGGAAAAAGCGAGCCAAGGAAAACGTGTGGGATCGAACATCGAACAAAATGTAAAAGGGGTAAATCACTCACAATTTGCAAATGACACTCTTGCATCTTCTTGATGTTAGAAAAACTGAGTTTTTGCAATGAATTTATCAGATGGATTAAAGCTTGTATCGGCTCCCCATGGATAGCGTCGTTGGTAAACGATCATCCCACCTCCTTTTTTATTGCTTTGATGGGGCTAAGACAAGGTTGTCCCCTATCTCCTTTGCTTTATATCATTATGGCTGAAAGCATGAGCAAAATTTGGAAAAAGCGAGACAAGGAAAACGTGTGGGATCGAACATCGAACAAAATGTAAAACGGGTAAATCACTCACAATTTGCAAATGACACCCTCCTCCTTGGGGAGGTCTCTAAAATAATTGTTAATCGCTTTAAAAGAATCCTAGATTTCTATCTCGACTTATCAAGAGGAATGGTCAATAAAAAGAAATGCCAACTTTATGGATGGGATTGTTCTGAAGCAACATTAAACAAGATATCAAGGATATTGGAATTCCCTGTGGCAATCGATTGGAAGTAGTTTAAATATCTAGGAATTCCCATTGCATTGGGAGCATCAAATGTAAATGAATGGGTGGAGGTTCTGCAAAAAATCAGAAAAAGAATCCAATCAGTAATGGCTAAATGCAGCAGGGAAGGTAGCCTTAATTAAATCTATATTGTCATCCCTTCTTGTTTATATTGGACCCATGCTCACCCCAAAACGAATAATCCATCAGATTGGTGGTCGTCTTCGGAAATTTCTTTGGCAAGGGGGTAAAAATAATGAAAATATATTCCATTTGGTGAATTGGAACACAGTACGTCAACCTAAAAGCTTCAGCGGGTTAGCGATCAAAGATCCTAAGCTCATGCTTCGGTGGGTTAGCGATCAAAGATCCTAAAAGCTCATGAATTTGGCCCTAGGAGCAAAGATTGTGTGGTGTCATCCCTCAGACTCACAAGAATGGTGGAAGCGGGCCTTCATGCGCATATACTTTCACAAAAGCAGGCTCATTAGGCCTGAGAGAGAGATTTGGCTAGAGCAGGGATCCAAAATATGGAAATTGTGCAAAGCAGTGGCCCTAATCATCCTCGATCAATTGGGGTGGCAAGCTGGAAATGGAGAATGTATCAATCTGTGGAATGATTGTGTTCCAACAGCATCATTAATGGCTAATAATGAACGAGTCAAGGAGCTTGCCAATTGAATGGAATCAAATGGATACAATATGATAGCTGACATTTCTCAACAGGATGCCAATAGACATTGGCTAGGTTGGCAATGTCACGATCTTCCCCACAATCTCCAATCTTATTGGATTCTTCTGGTCAATTTATTAAAGGGCCTCACTCCAATTGCGACGATAAGATTAGATCAAAGAACATGGATGGGCAGTAAGAAATTCCTCTATTATGTCAAAGTGGGATACAAAATGTTAGCCCAGAAACTTCCTCATCCTCTTCAAGATAGGCTATGGGGGAGAATTTGGCATAAGGACAGTCTGCCTAAAATCAACATATTCCACTAGGAAATGGTTCATGGGAAGATTTTGACTACAAAGAACCTCAAAAAAAGAAACATTCGCAGTCCACCCTGATGTGTTTTGTGTGAGAAGGTTGAGGAAGATATTCCCCACATCTTTCTAAAATGTGTTTTCACATTGGAAGTCTGGAAAAACGCCTTGGAAAATGTCAACGATATAGCTAGCATTCCAGGCAGTTGGCATGAGATGTTTGAGGGTTGGAAAGCCAAAATTCCTTGCAAAAGGAAAACCACTTCAGTATCTATGAGATGTTGGATGGCTCTTCCTAAGTTCTTGTGTTGGGCCGTCTGGCTTGCTCACAACAAAGCAGTCTTCAAGGGTGTACATCCAAACTTGTCTTCATTGGCCACTAATGCTATGCAATTACTTTTTTAATCTATCTCCGCTCGCGGTTATGACCCAAGTGAATTGGACGATCTGACACCAAGCAAATGAGAATGGCTCAAACTCGGTCAGACATCTCATCATGCTGGCAGCTACATACATAAACCATATGTTAACAAGACAATCTCTCTCAGAATGGATCATGAAGAATGTCACTTGGAGGATCAATAAAGGGCAATATTCTCTATTTTTTGATGGGGCATTGAAAGGCAATCCAACGGAGGCAGGAGCAGGAGGGGCTATCTATCACCTCGATGAAGAAATAGAGACACAATATGCAGCATTGGGTTTGGGGAATGCCACCAATAATCAAGCTGAGTTTTTATCCCTATGGCAGGGATTAGAATTGGTTATCTCAAGGAAAATTCACCAGCGAACGGTGTATGGAGACTCAATGATTGTTGTTCAACAGGTGTGTGAACTCAAAGAGAATCCAAACTAGGTCCAATCTTCCGTTCTACCAAGATTAAGCTTACAGATAAATTTGAGATTGTTGAGTTCTATCATGTCAAGAGGCATCTCAACTCAAAAGTGGATGCATTAGCAAATAAGGGAGCCTCCTTCAAGCAAGGCATCTTGGCCAAGATGATATAAGTGTTGTGTATAAATTGTTACCATGAAAACTCTAAGCATAATTCAAATCTTAGGTTTTTTGAATTTTTTAGGAAGCGAAAAAGGGGAAATTATTTGGGTGGCAACCCGATGGCCTCATGTCCGATCACATCTATGGTTTTTGAATTACCAATCTCTTTCCTTAGCACATTGGTGACCTCTCTTTGTCGACGGGATTCGGGTCCATGCGTACCCCTAGCCTACCCATGTGCTTACATGCAAGACCTAGGACAGATGGATATTTGCTCAAAGTTCCAATAAATGTGGGAGAATGTGAAGTAGTGTTGCTTTCGAATTCAAGGAGAGGCAGCCATGATCGAGGTACAAAGCTTTAATGGTGATGGAAGGAATTTGCAGCAAATTTAGAACATAATTTGAATGTTTAAGTTTGAGAATGTACAGGGCAATCAGTTGCATTAAAGATGGTGAGAGATTTGATGACATGGTGGAGGAAAACTTCTCTAGTAATGAGTTGCGGAGGTTCAACACCATTTCAGCAGTAGTTCGAGTCTGGTTCATCAAAGTCTCTGCAGGGAAGGAGGATTACATCAGCATCAACATGGAAAGGTCATCTGGCTCTGAGAAGGATGATTTCGGTCAGCACCTGGACTATCTCATGACAACAATGGAATATATTTTGATTTCGTTGACCAGGCAGGGGGAAATGGGGGCTGTTGAGGTTGAAGCTCAATTTGCTCTACTAAATCAGAAAATTACCCTGCTACATACCAAGATAGACAGATTGCAGTCGAATGTTGATATACTGCAGCTTCGTTTGGCAAGAATGGAACTCTCGGGTGGGAATGGTGCAGCTGCAGAAGGAGTGGAAGAGGACAGCGCCACGCTGGAGGCACAACAGGTCATAGGCGCAGAGATGTTGAAGAGGGAAGCCGAGGTGGCAAATGAGGTCCAAGATCCTACTCCATTGCAACCAAGGCAGACTGAAGAGGAAAATGAAGGATTTACTCACGAATCTGGCTCAAATAGTGCAGGCTAGTTCGCCCTTTTTGTTAATTCATGTATTGCAAATTTGTATTAATTTTAGGAGTCTTTTGGAGGGTTTACAGGCAATGTCAATTTAGTAGTGCTATATGTAGACAGTAGGAAGAAAGCAAATCTTTTTTGGTTGTTTTTGAACTTAGTAGATGAAGATACTATTGCAGATGTAAAAGGTTTTGGCCTTGAAACCAGATCGAAATTAATAGAAAAAACCTAACCGTTTCGTTTAACATATATATATAACATAGAGGTCATTAACTAAATTGTAATAATGCAATATGGCTACTTCAAGCGATCAACAAATAAATTTGAATATTGCAGCGGCTGATGATAAACAATGCATTCTACTGCATCATTCAACCACAGGAGGGCACATCCATGATGCCAGTGGATGCATTCAACTGCATCATTCAACCACTAGAGGGAAAATCCATTGTGTTGGTGGAATTTTACAGAGTGATTTTTACTGACAGAGGGTAAATATGCAGACAGCAGGAATTTCGTAGACCAAAAGTGAAGTTCATAGATGATGCAAACATATGGTCAGGGGGCATCGACATACTACCCACTTTTACTACCCATCTTGATGTACCATACTATGCAGTGACTCAGCAGAAGCAAACCTGGAAGAATAAAAGTGAATTTGAAAATATTTTTTGAGGTTCATTGAATTTCGAACCTCAAGGTTTGAATTCGTTAAACCCTATGACATAGGGTCTACATATATTAAGAACTTCTTGGTTGCAAACTTGCACTTCAATTTTCAACATTCGGATGTCAGAAACTTAGAAAATGTAGCTGACTGCAGAACTTTGATTTGACCCTACTGTGGTAAGATATATCAAGCTGCCCACCAACTATCTGTATGTTGACTCATTAGCTGGTTTTCATTCAGTGTTTGTTGATAATCTCTAACTTTTCTAGCAATTTGTCATATTAAATCTATCCATCAAACTTTTAGCATACTTAGCTTGTGAAACTTTCAAGTTGAAGGGCAGAAAGTTAAGGTGTACAGGACAGGTGGCTGTGATCAGGTTTGAAGTTGCAAACCTGAGGATTGCATGATTAGGTGACCACCCACAGAAGAATTTGTTGAGGACCAACTAGGGGAGTGAAATCTCTTGTAGGTTGGTGCCTACGAAGTCGCTGAGTTGGAGTTCAGCTAGGGGATTGAAATCTCCTGTAGTTTGGTGCCTACAAAATTTGTAAGTTGGTGATTAAGGAAGATTGGCGTCCTCACAAATGGTTGTAATGAAATGAAGATTGTTTTAAGTATTTCTTCTTCAAATCTTGACTTGCACTTTTATCTCTGTGTTTGTACATTGTGAATGATTGAATATGAGATGTGAATCCAGTTTCAAGAATAACTAAGAGAAAAAACTGTTAAAAGTAACGAAATACTGGTTCACCCCCCCTCTCAGTATTTCCAACACTGTTGATTTTGCATCTTTAAACTGTTGCATCAAATATGTTGACCATCATCATTCCATATCCATCAAACTTGAAGTTGGTCTAACTTTCAAATTATTTTTTTCTACTGTCTCGGAGTTTCAGAATTGCTTTACTTTTTCTATCAACTCCTGTGTATTCCAAAATTTATGTGTCTCACATCAATTCTAACTTATGTGTCCACAATTTTTTACATGCTCAGTTTGACTTCACAGATGCCTCAGAGTTGGGCTCTGACTCTACCAGTTGCCAATAAACTTGGCTCTGCTCAAGTAAAATATGCAAAAACACAATCTTACACAAAATTATAGAGAGAAGAGAGAGAAATGTATTGCTCAATGTGTAATAAGAGATATAGAAGTCATGTCTTGTGAAAGAGATGATGATGGTGACAAACAAGATTATATGAATAAAAGAAGGCGATTTTATTGAGTTCTTAAGACTTTAGCCACTTCATTTAATGCTAAATTGAAAGCACTATGACATATACACAATAATGCACATCATAATATCATCATTATGTTGAATACATTCTATCAACTATGCCGACTGCCTTAAAAACAAATTTAGAATGGAGGGTTGTAAAGCTTTTATAGACACTCCAATGACTCCTAGCACAAATTTGATCAAGGATGAAGCAGGGAAACTTGACGCAATCCTGTGCAAACAATTAGTGGTAAATTTCATTCATCTTACCATAACTTGGATGGACATCAACCATGTCATTAGGAAATGTTGATGTACATGGCTGAGGCAAAAGTGAGTCACTGGCAGAGGCCGTTTAAAGAATATTGTGGCATAAGTTGCAGCCTCAATACCCCAGGAGACGTGAAATAGCCTTGGTGAATACACAAGTTCGATTGGGTCAGATACACAGACAAGGGAAATCTAGTTATGCATTTGACAATGGATCAGCAGTGATTAGTTGGAACAGAAAAATACAAGTGTTCCATTGCCTTAAATAGAGGCAATATACAAGGGCACATCAAAAGCAGCATGAAGGAGTTTAGCTAAGGAGAATTCTAGCTGATATTTGGCTTGGACAAAAAAATGTGACAACAATATTCTATAACAAGAGCAATTCAACTTGAGAATGCAGTTTTTCATACAGGAACAAGCACAAAGAAGTTCATGCACATCATAATATCATCATTATGTTGAATACACTCTATCAACTATGCCAACTGCCTTGAAAACAAATTTAGAATGGAGGGTTGTAAAGCTTTTATAGACACTCCAATGACTCCTAGCACAGATTTGATCAAAGATGAATCAGGGAAACTTGACGCAATCCTATGCAAACAATTAGTGGTAAATTTCATTTATCTTACCATAACTTGGAGGGACATCAACCATGTCGTTAGGAAATGTTGATGTACATGGCAGAGGCAAAAGTGAGTCACTGGCAGAGGCCATTTAAAGGATATTGTGGCATAAGTTGCAGCCTCAATACCCCAGGAGACGTGAAATAGCCTTGGTGGATACACAAGTTCGATTGGGTCAGATGCACAGACAAGGGAAATCTAGTTATGCATTTGACAATGGATCAGCAGTGATTAGTTGGAACAGAAAAATACAAGTGTTCCATTGCCTTCAATAGAGGCAATATACAAGGGCGCATCAAAAGCAGCGTGAAGGAGTTTAGCTAAGGAGAATTTTAGCTGATATTTGGCTTGGACAAAAAAATGTGACAACAATATTCTATAACAACCAAGGAGCAATTCAACTCGAGAATGCAGTTTTTCCTGCAGGAACAAGTGCAAAGAAGTTCATGTTCATAACATCAAGCAATTGTGAGAGGAAGGCCAGATTCAACTAAAACAATAAGGGTAAGAGAGAGCTTACAGCAGTGCAACGCAGATTTGGGGAATACTGGAGCAGCCTTGATACAAGATCCACTGCCTCTGGTGGCATTTTTTTATGAAATACCTGTAACAAATGGGAAACAATCAGAAGATATTGAAGAGAGTCGCAAATACTTCGAAAAATGATTCTCTTTGTTCTACATCCCCATTTAAGTGGAACTGAATAATTAATTTTACACTTACAACAACCAAAACAAAAACAAAAACAAAAAACTTCACATATGCATAAAATTGCATAGTAAATACAAGGATTGGCCAGCACCTTGTGCCATAGAACATGCTCTCACTAGGTGCAGAACATAAAAAAGACCCCAGACATGCATGAATTGCAAAGATAAGGTTTTGCCAGCACCTTGTGCCACGGATGTGCTTTGATTTGAGGAAATTTGAACTCTGTGTAATTTGGATTCATGCACTTAATCTCCTCTCGAGTTGGTGTCCCCAGAACCTACAGAACCCAATTGTCCAAGTATAATATAACATAATGTCTCAGATGTAAAGTCAATAATACCATATACCAAGAATTTATGCACCATCAATGCATAGCAGTACACATCATCTCAGCTAGAAAGAAACCATATTAGGAGAGAGAAGAAATTACTAATTAGTATTACAAGCTATCAAGTATAACACCACACACCATCTCATCTAGAAAGACAATTACTCAGTGTAAGAGACAAGAAATTACAGACCTTAATGATCTCCACCAGCTGATCAACACCACTTTCTCCTGGAAACAAAGGCTGGTAGGCATCAAACCATGAAAAAAAGAAAAGTGTCAGAAAAAAAAATTGCTTGTAATATATTATTAATAAGTTCAACTGCAATGGAAGGCATTAATTTGATGTCTAAGCCTAAAATAACAACACAAGACAATATCAAAAGAATTTCCAGTGCATATTGAAATCAAAAACGTCCTGGAAGAACGATTCTCAACTATAATTCAGGGAGGACAAATAACAAGTACAACAAGAAGAAAAATAATTGACAGATATTGATAAACCACAACATATAATTAACCTGAAACCGCACACATATAAAGCTGAATAGAAAATGTTTACGTCATATGTCATATATTGAAAACAACATCTAATATTGTTGTAACTTAACATCACAAGAGGATGAACATATATTCGCTCTTTTTTCTATGTTAAATTTCCTTGAAATTCTGCAACTACTTAGATGATTAACTGAAAACTGAAATCTAGTATACTTTCACCAAGATACAGAATTTCTTAACAACTTATAAGCAGCAGAAAATAATCGAGAGATAAAAAAAACATGATCACGCAAATTGACACACTTGATTTCTCAAGAAACCCAACTGGGAAAACCTGCTACTCTGTTGTAGTATTTTATTGATTGAGCTTGAGCAATTGAATCTCTTACAAGGCAATTTGTCTCTCTGAGAACACACCCTGTAAACCCTTGATCCTTGCTCCTAATCCTTTGCACACTTCCTGGCCCTATTTCCTTTCGCACTAGGCCTTTCTCCTTGCACACAAAATATCCTACTTTGTAGCGCATTAGGCTCCTATTTTTGTGCGCACTTGGCCTCCTATTTTGTAGCGCAAATCTGCTCCCAAAACTCTATGCACTCTTGATCCTCAAGGATATGCACACCACAACAAGGAATTGTTCTCACAAAACTTGTGCACACAACAATGAATAATCCTTATGCCTTTGTCATTCCTTTATAGATTCGATCCATGCTAAATTAGGCTAGTACAAATTTAGAACTCAAGTGGTTGATTGACAAGTTAACTGAGAGTGAACTCTTTCTCTCTCCAATCAACACTAAATCACTACTCGTCTTTCCTTCAATCAATGACTGAAGTTCCAACTCGTTCTATTTGAACTCGTAACTGCCACCCAATCTTGTAGTTAAATTGAAGAAGCTTCCACATAACTGAACCTCCAACACTATGCATGAACTGAAGTCTATCTCATGATTTCAAACCATGCTATAAGAGAAGGACAAACTCGTGGTCTTTCTAACTAAAGCACAAGCCAGAAGACATCACTCACTACAATTTTCAACATTCTACTCATCATATAATGCACAAACCACAGTTTCTTTCATATTGATAGAAAAATACCCTTTACCCATATCTGTCCATTCTTTATGCAAATTTTGGATCTTACAATAATCCCTCAAGATGCATATGAACTTTCAGAACTCAACCAACATATTTTCCACTATGCAAAATCTCTTATGGTTTGCATTTGATACAATCCAATGACAGATAAGGAAGATTCAAGGAGACCTTATGCACACTAGCGTTTTTTTTTACAGTGTTGTCGCACAAAATGTATAGGCACCACGACAACGGCTCAGATCAAGGGTTGTCACCTTGATCCCCAATCTCTTTGTTTAAGTTGTCTCCCTATAGCAGGCTAAGGGGGGTAGACGCTATGGAAATGGAATGAAAGAAAACTAGTTGGAAACCAACCAGTTCGGGAGACACAATGAAGCGACCAAGTACTTGATTAAGATTCAGCAAGACTTACAGGATTTGATTAAATTTAATCGATTGATACCATTGCCTTATGGAGTCAACAATCTTGCTACGGAAATGTAGACTGTCTTAAATGAATGACTGTCTTATATGAAATGCAGATCCTAAAACTAATGTGAGATGCAAGAATCTTGGTTAATTGTAGTTAAATGCCTATCTAAGTTTTAATCCTTCAATCCTTTCTGTGTTGACCCTGATTTCGTAGTAATTGGCAAAGAGAAGGTAAGGTGAAACACACTCAGGGGTGATTAACGATACTTCTACTAATTAACGATACCTCTCCTGGCGCTGCAGAGAGTTGTCGCTTTGACAACTACAATGTCAGTGCTTTAAGTACTATTGAAAGCAGGCTTCTCAAGCAAAAATGGATGGATACCTATCTCTCTATCGATCAAGCTTATGCTTGGAAGTAAATTTGATTTATGCAAAGCTAACTTATATGCAAATGCACAAGATGGTAAAATGAAGTTAGACTCGAGGATTAGAAATGCTTGTGTCGCAAAAGCCCTTAATCACCAAAATGAGATGTTCACTTTACTAGATGAAGATTTAAAAAATAAACCCCTAAAGATATCACAATTAAATTACAAGCTTATTTCGAATCTTTTTGATACAATTATAGCTCAAAGAGAACAAAATAACTTCTTTACAATTTAATATCAATGTCAACAGATGCTCAAAAGATACTCAGCTTAGGAAACAAAGATATGCAATTTATTACAATTCCACGACAGAGTACTTTAATAATTACTTGAAATATTCGCAAAATATTTAACATGTAATGAACATGGAATAATTCAAGCAATTAATATAACTATCAATCTCAATAGATGCAAAATATTCTAGCAATTAAATTCCTAGAGATCTAAATACTTTGAAAAGCCTTGAAATTTATATGCTAAACAATTCATGATCCTAAAATTAAAATGATTTGTCCTTAGTGACCCAAATCTAGGAAAATTTGTTGCTTTCCTATAGTCAATCTTTAGATATGAAAAAATGTTAAGTGTGTTTGACTATGGAGAAGTCGAAATATTTAATACCACAAAAGTTTTCTTTTAGAGATTTTACCCTTAACACAAAAAGACACCAAGAAGGAACTTTAGATTAACAGTGTAATTATTCCTTAGGAAAAATTATTCGCTAAGTTTTATGAAGCAAGTTTAATGTGGTAAATGATCAATGAAAATTTTTTAATGTGACCAAAACAAAACAAATCAAAATGATTTAATAACTTTTTTAAAAAATTAATGGGCCAAAGGCCACATAAAAAAAATTTAAAATTTGTTTATATGAAAAAATATTTTTTGATTTAATTTTTTCGAAGTCTCAAAGTCACATAAAAATGAAATTTTTTATTTTTTAGGGTTTTGGTTTTATTTTTTATTTTCAAAATAAAAAGAAAAATCAAAATCAAAGAAAAAACATTTTAAATTGAAATCTGAAAATACCAAGAAAAAACAAAGTCAAAAAATAAATAATAAATTACTTTTTTGTTTTTTAGATTTTTTTGATAAAAATCAAAACAGATAGAAACAATAAAAAATAAAAAACAAAAAGCCAAACTCAACCAAAAAAAAAATGAACTATCTAAACATAAAACCTAACCTAAATGAAATCAAAGCAAAGAATAAACAAAGGGAAATCGTTTTTTTTTGTTTGGTTGTGCAGTGCAGGACAGCGGCAAAGAGGACGCAAAGGAAGAGAGCCGACGGGAAAGGGAGCTGCAAGTCGATGGGGAGAGGGAGCTAATGCGAGCAAGAGACGACCAGCGAGAAAGGATACGGCAGCATTAAAAGAGATCACGTGCACAGGGTTTTGAGGGTGCGGGGCTGCAGGGAGAGATGACAGGTTTACAGCTCAAGAGGGAGAAAGAAAGGAGTGATGGCAGCTCGTGGGCCGAATTTAGAGAGGGGTTTCAGAGAGGAGTTTCGATGAGGAGGAAGAGTTGGGGCTACAAGAATGTAGGTTAAGGAGCAACGTTTAACTTCGTGTAAGCTGGTAGAGACAGTGAAAATGGCAGCAAAGGGCATCAGATGGACGCAAAAAGGAAAGGAAAACGACTGCGATTTGACCGATAGAACTCAAATTTTGCAGAAAGAGGGGAGTGAAAAACACAGCAAAAAATCGGCAGCGAAATTGCAGATGGGATAGGGAAGGGGAGGCAGCAAGGAAAAATGCAGCAAGAGAAGAAAAATAGAAAATTTGAACAGCAACAAAAGGAGGAAATGAAAACAGTTTCGAATTCTTCCATAGGGAAAAATGCTGCAGACAAAAAGGAATATGGTAGCCCAAGAAACCCTTAAATTTCTAGAAATTTATTTGTTAAGCCAATATACTTCAAGTTTAAAATCTGCTTTAAGACAGATTCATGAAATTCCCAGATGTAAATTTGAAACCCCTTAAATTTCTAGAAATTTATTTGTTAAGTCAATATACTTCAGGTTTAAAATCTGCTTTAAGAAAGATTCATGAAATTCCCAGATGTAAGTTTGAAAACCCTCAAACTAGAAAAAAAAATTGGGACAATGCCTCTGCAAATGATTTTAAGGCCAGATCTTACCCTCCAGGGCCTAGATCTGGCTTCAAATAAAACAACTCTTCTTCAAATGTGTACCCTGCACCTGCAAAAATGAAAACAAAAACACCCAGAACCCAGATATACAAAAGTAAACAAAACCCCAGAAACCCAAGTTAGAAAACCAAAAAAATTAGAGATCTATGCACAAAGATGGTAGATCTATCAGATCTGAAGAGTATGAGTCCAACTCTGCTCCCAAATCTGATAATCTAAGGCTCTCAATAGCCAGATCTATCTATTTTCCTCAATTGTTTAAAAATAAATTTTGGAGAGGTACTAGCCCAGAAACACCCTGCAGGAAAAAAATTTAATCTTAAGATAAGTCCTGGAGCTTATGTGAAGTAGGCTCTTCAAAAAATACACACTGAGAGTTGGCTGGTCCAACCGAGAACTATCTCCAAACGCTCAACGAAAACTCGAAAAATCTCCTGCAAACACTAGATGAACAATCAAACCAAGTAGAAAACAACAATGAAATTCTGAAGAAATAGAGATACCTGCTACTTCGATCAAAATTAAGAATGTCACCCTATATCCAATAAACTGAATAAGATACCTGTATTCAGATTATTCTAGAAGAGTTATCGATTGATAGTTTTCACATAACATTAAGCAGAAATTAAAACAGTGTTACCGTAAGTTCATAAAGAGGAAAGCCACAACACGTTGAAACTCCAAAGACTTTTGCATTAATTCAAAAAGTATACAAGAGAGCTTGAGAGCTTAGTACATGATTCAGAGATTGGATGAATTGACTGACAAATGATCTTCTATTTAAAGATGAATCCTCCAACAGCTAATTCGAGTTATCCTCGTCAAAGCAATCTCAACCATTGATGAAGATTAAAATTTCTTTTAATCTCATCCGTCGAAATATTTAAATATTTGGGAAAATTTGAAATTTTTAATTAAATAAATTTTAATTAACTCAAAAAAATGAGTTAATTTCCCTAAAAAATTAACTTTGACTAAAACCCCAAGGATCAAAGGTTTAAAATTTAGCAAAATAATAAATTACTTTAATCATGGGACCTTTTAAAAATTATTTTTTAAGACCGGCGAATTTTGCCTTTGGAGAATTTAAATTTACCAAGGACCTAGAATTAATTAAATTTTTGGCTTAGGATCTTAATTAATTTTGTGCCAAAAAAATTTTAATTAATTAACCTATGAGGGGATCAATTATTTTTCCAACCCTCAAGACACTTTACATCATGATTTTCATATTTTTTACGTCATATAGGGGAAAACCAATTTGTAATAGATCCTCACAGACTACCCATTTCTGCGACACAAATATAATCCAGCAAACCAAACAATTTGTAATAAAATAACCTAACCAAATAGTTAGGATTATTCCCAAATCACTTTTACATAAACTTGATCTAGAACACTAAGACTCGCTTAAGATCCTAGCGACAAGATCCATTCCAGCTTTGGTGTAACACTGGAGGGGAGAACTCTGCCGACCATCCGAGAATGGATCAATAAGACAAAAAACCGCCCAGAACAGAAATCGTCACTAGAAAGATAAGTTTACCTAGATTGTTACATACATGACACAGTTATGCTGGGATTATTTACATCATATACGTGCAGAATGGGTTTACATTATAACATGATGGTCACGCTGATGATGATAGTTGGACAGCACAGACACATCGATCAAGCACTATCCCTTTTGCGGAAAAAAGGGGGTGTACTCCTATGGGTCATTGACACATAATGGTCAACATCTGACTCTACTTGGGGACACGTTGCTACATCGAAGAAATGTGAGAATCCAGAATCTGCATCCAAGCAACACACAAAATTACATTAGTGTCCATCCAAATATCATCACATAACATTAAACACACAGCATAAGAGCTCATAAATAATTTCATTAACATGAAAAGTATATATAATCCTAAAACAGAAATGAAATGTTGAAATGACAAGGTGTAGGGTTAGAAATACAATACAAAGGATGCCCCATGGCATCAGATGTCATCTTTGAAGAATAGCTTGAGCATTTGGCCATTTGCAGGTAAGTCAAGTGATTCGCCATCCAATCTGCTCAAGTGGAATGAATTTGGACCAGCAATGTCTTGGATAATGTATGGTCCCAGCCACAAACTGTTAAATTTCTTATGTTTTACTGGTTTTTCATTCTTGTGATCCCAAAGAAGCACCATATCTCCAACCTGCAAAGATCTAGATTGAGATGATTTATCAAAGCTTTTCTTAATGTTAGACTAACTTTTACACATATTATCAAAAGCTTTCCTACGAGTTTCATCCAACTCCACAATCTGATCAATTCTATTTTGAACAACATTTTTATCAATAGAAGAATGTTGAAGGAGTCGATAAGATGGCAATTTAAGGTGCACAGGTAAAGTTACATCCAACCCATAAACTAATTCCAAGGGACTTTTACCAGCAGCTTTCTTTTTAGTAATCCTATCTGCCCATAAAGCATGCTTGATTTTACTGTCCCAAGATCGCTTATTATTTCCTACTATCTTCTTGATAATGGTTATAAGATTTTCATTACTTGATTCAGCAAGACCTTTACCCTGAAAATAGTAATTAAATGAATGAGATAAAACAATGCATACTTGAAACAAAAAGATGAAAATTCTGAAGAACCAAAAACCTTGCCATTATCAGTAATGATCTTGGCAGGGACACCAAATCTAGTAATGATATTATTTTCAATGAAACTCATAACGACCTTTCCAGTGGCATTCTTAGTAGGGATGGCTTCTACCCATTTAGTGAAATAATCAGTAGCAGTCAAAATCCATGGAGTAGCCATTGCTAGAATTTTCATGAAACTTCTCAATGAAGTCCAGACGGCAATGTTGAAAAGGTGCCTCCACAACCACAGGTTGTAAGGGCAGGGGAAGCAAGCTTCTGTTTCCTAGTGAACAGTGGGCAAGCTTAACAACTTCTAACAAACTTATGCACATCAGAAAAAATCAAAGGGCAATAATAACCAGCGCTCAAAATTTTGTGGGCAGTAGTTCTAACAGCATAATGACCACCACAAAATCCCAAATGAAACTCAGAAATTAATCTCTTGGACTCAATTTCATCAACACACCTAAGTACTATGCTCTCAGGGTTTCTCCATCCACGGCCCACCTTCATCCTAATGGATTTTAATCTAAGAGCCCTTCTCTTATGAGCAACTAAATGGTTAGGACATGTAAGATTTAACAAGTAATATATAATGTCCTTGTACCACTCATGTTCTCCTAATCTTTGCAGCCCAGGTGAAGATGAATCGTTAAGACAAATCAAACCAAGAGCTTTCTCATTACCTTAGGTCATCATTTCAGCCAAGCCTTGGCCTTTGACTAACTTGGTGGGTCTAATCTCTAAATCATATTCTTGGATTTTAGTAACCCACCTAGCACGAGTCCCTAACCAATCAGTTTGAATTAATATATCTTTAACCGCAAAATGTCGGACAAAAGCAATAATTTTGGAATAGCCCACATCAGTTCTAAAATGCTTAAGAGAATTTACTAAGGCATAGGCTTTATTTTCCATGGTAGTGTAATTTAATTCAGAATTTTGAAGCGCTCTACTCATGAAAGCAATAGGTTGCTCGTGACCATCCTTATTTTTCTACAATAAGACACCAGCAATGGTATCTTCAAAAGCAAAAGAGAAAATCAAGAAATCCTTCGAATAATCGGGACTAACTAAAACAGGAGCTTTGGCAATAACACCTTTGATTTCCTGAAAAGCCTTTTTGCCATCTTCTTTCCATAAAAACTTCACATCATTCTTCAAAAGACTTTGTATAGGCTTAACTACTTCTGCGTAATTTGGAATAAATCTTCTAAGAAAAATTGTTTTTCCAAGAAAAGACTGAAGGGATTTAAGATTACGAGGGAGAGGAATCTTTTGGATTGCCTCAACTCTTTAAGGATCAATCTTGATTCCATCTTTAGAAATGATGTGGCCTAATATTTTCCCTTCAGTTACTCCAAAACAGACTTAGTCGAATCTAAGGAAAACCCATACTCTCTACATATTTATCAAAAACTTCACTAAAATGACCTATATGACTAATACCATCCTTAGAAAAAACAGTAAAATCATCCTGATAAATTTCGATAATCTTCCCAATTAAACCTTTGAAGGCATAATCCATAGCCCTTTGAAAAGTAGCCCCAGCATTGGCTAATCCAAATGGCATTCTAATATGTTCGAAAGTACCCCATGGTGTGGTGAATGTAGTTTTGTGACGATCCTCCTTCTTAACCCGTACTTGATCCAAAAAAACCATCTAGTAATGACATCATTCTAGAACCAGTTACTCTTTGCAACATAGTCTCCATGTTTGGCAAAAGGTAATTATCTTTTTTACATGATAGATTAAGGTTTCAAAAATCGACACAAAGACTTATTGTAGCATCTTTTTTCTAACTATCACCAAGTTGGAACACCACGTTGAATGCCTCGTTTGAGCAATAATTCTTGCTACAAGCATCTTTGAAAACTCTTTTTGAACCGAAGGGGCTAACTTAGGATTTATTTGCCTAAGCTTTTGACAAGAGGGTTTAGCATTTTCATCTTTCAAAGGGCTAGTGTGCTCCATGACATCTTCCCTATAACCTTTTCATTCATCATAAGAAAATGCTAAAACATCTTGATATTTACGAAGTAAATTAGTTAACTTTTTCATTTTTTCAACATTAGTACCCTTACGAATTTTGACAATCTTGGGATCACTAGAGGTGCCAATGTCTACTTCGATGAATTCATCTAGATCCATTTTATTTTCATCTTTCATCTTTGTGGCATCATGCCGATCAAAGTGTTGTTCTAAAGAAACAACATTCCTAGGAGTAGGATTTATAATATTTTCATGATCTTTAGATCCATCCTCCTTAGAATCTATCCAAAAAATTTCAAACTCATCCAAATTATCAAGAAAACGAATCACTTGTTTCTCATCATCAAAAACTTGCCACTGCTCTGAATTATCTGGAACAGAAGGTCTAAAAATAACTTCTATTTTTATCTTATCCTTGATCAACCCATCAGATAACTGCAAAGTAGAAGCAGCTACGGCAAGCTCATTTGCCAAACTATTATTTTCTCTTGGGATAGCTTCAAGGTCAAGGGCATCAAAGTATTCCATAGTATCCCATACAGCATTTCGATAATTCCTTAATCTTTGATTTTTACATGTAAATTTATTTTTAATTTGCATGATAACTAAGCCAGAATCTCCCTTGATACTAAGCAACTTAACTCTTAAAGCTTTTGCCAACTCAAGACCCAACAACAAAGCTACATATTCAGCAACATTGTTGGTTGCTTCAAATTACAATCGATAGGCAAATTTGAAAACATGACCAAGGGAAGATTTTAATACTATTCCTGCACCTTTACCATACCTAGACGATGCACCATCAAAATACATGTAGCAAACTTTATTCTTGAGATCCCCAATCTTTTCATCAACCTTATCATTAGCAAGAACTATGGAATTAAACAGAATAACATAATCCGCAATGTCAGATTGTTCTTTGATTATCTCATTATGAGGTCTTTTACGATCTTCAACATGGAATCTTCTCTCAGGCTCTTTGTTAAGTATTACAAACCCATCACCTCTAGGAGAAGGAATCGTAGCATATGACCAATTCATTTGAATACTCCCTCCTAGATCAAAGGCCCATTTTCTAGATAATAGCATACCCCAAGCATTAGGGACATCAACAACAACAATGTCCATAACAATCATAATGGCAGGGTAAACCAATAAATGAACTTGTAAATCCTTGATTAACCCATGAACTTCAATCTTCTTAGAATCCATGGCACATATATTGTAATAAGGCCTCGGAACTCTTAAATTAAGTTGTTCCATGACCCTCTTGGTCATGACACAAGATGATGCACCAAAATCCAGCGTACAATTATTCAATTTATATCCATTAACCATCAAAGTAATTAAGAATAGTTGATAATCTTTGTTATCTGAATCCAAACTTTCAAATATATAGGAGCATCTTGATAGTGAGCTTCAATTGCCTTTTGTTGAGAAACATTCACTTGAGGAGCTTCAATAGTTTTTAGTAACTTGGCCCTTTGGGAAGAAATCTTCGCAATCTCGGGGACAGGAACCCAGATTTTTGCATTATTAAACCAACTTCCCAAATCAATATCTAATCCAAAGTTTGAACCAGGGTTAAAACTTCGAGGGGGAATTTGATTCCCAGTTTGAACCAGGGTTAAAACTTCGAGGGGGAATTTGATTCCCACTTTGATCTTTATCCCTTCTTTGATAAGTTAAACCCTTATCTTTAGCAATTTCCATGACTTGCTCTAGAGAAGGCTTTTCACCAAATAATTTAATCATCACATCCTTTTCATGATCAAAATTATTTAAACTAAAAGATGATGTGGAAGGCCTAACATCTTCACTGTTTTCCTTAACTTCCATCCAATCTTCCATAGAAAGAGAACTCTTTACCCACTACATTTATTTTATTAGTTGCCCCAAACATTCCACTATCCAAAATCCTTTTAATTGTGGGGCAGGTAGCCTCCTCATGAAGAGCATCATAAGCCCAACAATAAGGTGAAGCTTCATTGACCAAATTAGTAGTTTCAAGCGGTTTAGGTGGCCTCTGCTCACTAGATTAACCTTTCTTCTGCGAATTATTATTTCGATTATTATTATTATTTCTAGGCTTGAAATTATGCGTTTGAGTTCTTTCCATTTGAACCAACCTAGACTGCAAAATAGTTATCTCCTTAGCATGGTTAGAGATTAATTTCGCTTGGTTAAGCTCCATGCTTTCAATTTTTTGCAGTAATTTTTAAATAGGGTTGTCGTCTGATTCTTTAACCTCTTTTCCTTCAAGTTCTTTCAATTTTATTGAACCCCTATCAAAACTTGGGATTTCAAACTTCCCAGATACCTTCTTATCTTTTTCAAGCTCTACCGCTAAAGCTTGACAATCCTTATAATTAGGAAGTTTAGCACATCTTAATTCATTAAAGGTATCAGTGTTAAAAGCATCAATATAGAAGTCCCGAAGATATTTATCAGGAGGTTTATAATCTTGAGGTAATTCCTTAATAATATCATTAAACCTCTTATTAAATTCTTGTTTGGTCTCATTTTCCTTTTTTTTTATGACACTAATAGCTTTTACGAGATGCCTCTCTTCTCTCTTATCTCCACACTTTTCCTTCAAGGCACTAATAATCGATTGCAAAGAATCAAATGAATCATCAGGCTTTTCTGTAAACCAATCCAAAGCATCTCCCTTTAAGGTAAGAACAAAAAGGCTCATTTTTACATCTTCATGATTATAATCAACAGCCCTCGCATACTTACCTAGCCAATAACCAAAAGCTTTCAGATGAGCATTAACACTAATTGCATTATTTCCCTGAAAGGCAGGCAATTTATCCATCCCACCTCGAAGATCATTGGGATAACCTTGAATGTTAGCAAAGTTACAAAAGGCGAACATATCCATGATGTTGTGCTCAACCGGGTTAGGAAAAAGCAAATGGATATTAGAGAGAGCTTCTTACGAGAAGAGAGCTTGTGTAATCGTACTCTGAGAGGCCCTTCAAGATCAGGAGAAGGATTAACCAAGCTACTTGGATGTCTTCTAGTACACACTCTTGTAGAAGATAAAGGAAGTGGAGTCGCCACTCGGACAAAAATCTAACTTTAAATAACTCGAATGCAAGGAAAAAAGTCAATAAAAAAAAACCAAGGACAAGGAACTTATCTTGGTGAGAGACGAAAGGATGAGAAAAATGAAATGAGATGAATGTCGAATGTCGTAAAGCCAAGGTCCAATAAATGGGTCCCCGGCAATGGCACCAAAAAATGTTGTCGCATAGAATGTCTAGGCACCATAACAACGGCACAGATCAGAGGTTTTCACCCTGATCCCCAATCTCTTCGTTTAAGTTGTCTCCCTATAACAGACTAAGGGGGGTAGACCCTATGGAAATGGAATGAAAGAGAACTAGTTGGGAACCAACTAGTTCGAGAGACACAGTGAAGCGACCATGTACTTGATTAAGATTTAGCAAGACTTACAGGATTTTATTAAATTTAAACGATTGATACCAGTGCCTTACAGAGTCAACAATCTTGCTAGGGAAATGAAGACCAAGTAATCAATTAGCAACTGCCGCTTAGATGAATGATTGTCCTATATGAAATACAGATCCTAAAACTAATGTGAGATGCAAGAATCTTGGTTAATTCTAGTTTAATGCCTACCTAAGTTTTAATCCTTCAATCATTTCTGTGTTGAGCCTAACTTCATAGTAATTGGCAAAGAGAAGATAAGGTGACGCACACTAAAGTGTGATTAACGATACCTCTCCTGAAAATCTAATATACCTGGTGCCTCTAGCGTTGTAGAGAGTTGTGGCTCTGATGACTGCAAAGTCACTATTTTAAGTACTATTAAAAGCAGGCTTCTCAAGCAAAGATAGATGAATACATCTCTCTATCGACCAAGCTTATGCTTGTTAGTAAATTTTATTTATGCAAAGCTAACTTATATGCAAATGCATAAGATGATAAGATGAAGTTAGACTCGAGGATTAGAAACGCTTGTGTCACAAAAGCCCTTAATCACCAAAATGAGATGTTCACTTTTCTAGATGAAGATTTAAAAAATAAACCCTGAAGATATCACAATTAAACTACAAGCTTACTTCAAATCTTTTTGATATAATTATAGCTCGAAGAAAACAAAAAAACTTCTTTACAATTTAATATCAATGTCAACAAATGCTCAAAAAATACTCAGCTTAGGAAACAAAGATATGCAATTTATTACAATTCCACGACAAAGTACTTTAATAATTACTCTAAATATTCGCAAAATATTTAACATGTAATGAACATCGAATAATTCAAACAATTAATATGACAATCAATCTCAATAGATTCAAAATATTCTAGCAATTAAATTTCTATATATCTAAACACTTTGAAAAGCCTTGAAATTTAAAAGCTAAACAATTCACAATCTTAGAATTAAAATGATTTGTCCTTAGTGACCCAAATCTAGGAAAATTTGTTGCTTCCCTATAGTAAATCTTTAGATACGGAAAAAATTAAGTGTGTTTGACTATGGAGAAGTCAAAATGTTTAATACCACAAAGGTTTTCTTTTAGAGATTTTACCCTAACACAAAAAGACACCAAAAAGGAACTTTAGATTAACAGTTTAATTATTCCTTTGGAAAAATTATTCGATGTGCTAAGTTTTATGAAGCAAGTTTAATGTGGTAAATGATCAATTAAGATTTTTTAATGTGACCAAAGTATAACAAATCAAAAAGATTTAATAACTTTTAAAAAAATTTAATGGGCCAAAGGCCACATAAAAAATTTTAAAATTTTTTAATGTGAAATATTATTTTTTGATTTAATTTTTTCTCAGTCTCAAAGTCACATAAAAATGAAATTTTTTATTATTTTAGGGTTTTCGCTTTATTTTTTATTTTCAAAATAAAAAAACAAACAAATTAAATTGAAATTTGAAAATACCAAAAAAATCAAAGTAAAAAATAAAAATAAAAAATTGCCTTCTTAGATTTCTTTTGATAAAAATCAAAATAGATAGAAACAAAAAAAATAAAAATAAAAGGCAAACTCATAAACAAAAAAAATCAAACCATCTAAACATAAAACCTAACCTAAATGAAATCAAAGTAAAGAATAAACAAAGGGAAATCGATTTTTTTTGTTTGGTTGTGGAGTGCAGGATGGAGGGAAAGAGGACGCAGAGGAAGAGAGCCGACAGGAGAGGGAGCTCATGTGGGCAAGAGACGAGCAGCGGGAAAGGATATGGCAACGTTGAAAGAGATCACGCGGGCAGGGATTTGAGGGGGTGGGGCTGCAAGGAGAGACGACGGGTTTACAGCTTGATGGGGAGAAAGAAAGGAGTGATGGCAGCTCGTGGGCCGGATTTGGAGAGGGGTTTCAGAGAGAAGGAGTTGCGATGAGGAGGAAGAGTTGGGGTTGCAAGAATGCAAGTTAAGGAGCAGCGTTTAACTACATGTAAGCTAGCAGAGACAGCAAAAATGACAGCAAAGGAGATGGACGCAAAAAGCAAAGGAAAACGACTACGATTTGACGGAGAGAACTCAAATTTTGCAAAAAGAGGGGAGTGAAAACACACATTAGAAAACTGGCAGCGAAATTGCAAATGGGATAGGGAAGGGGAGGCAGCAAGGAAAAACACAGCCAAAGAAGAAAAATCGAAAATTTGAGCAACAACAGAAGGAGAAATGAAAACAATTTCGAATTCTCCCAGAGGGAAAAATGCAGCAGACAGAAAGGAATATGATAGCCCAAGAAACCCTTCATAAATTTCCAAAAATTTATTTGTTAAGCCAATATACTCCAAGTTTAAAATCTTCTTTAAGAAATATTCATGAAATTCCGAGATGTAATAGACACTTTACATCATGATTTTCATATTTTTTACATCATAAGACAGAAAACCCATTTGTAATAGAACTCTCACAAACTACCCATTTCTGTGACAAAAATATAATCCAATAGACCAAGCAATTTGTAATAAAATAACCTAACGAAATAGTTAAGATTATTCCCAAATCACTTTTACATAGACTCTATCTAGAACACTAGGACTCACCTAAGATCCTAGTGACAAAATCCATTCCAGCTTTGGGATAACACTGGAGGGGAAAATTCTACCGACCATCCGAGAATGGATCAATGAGACAAAAAACCTCCCAAAATGGAGATCGTCAGTAGAAAGATAAGTTTACCTAAGTTGTTACATACATGACACAGTTTTGTTGGGATTATTTACATCATATACATGCAGAATGGGTTTACATTATAACATGATGGTCAGGCTGATGACGATAGCTGCACGACACAAACACATCGATCAGGCGCTATTCCTTTTGTGAAAAAAAGGGGGTGTACTCCTATGGCTCATTGACACGTAGTGGTCAACGGACAGCAACAACTATTCTAATGAGAAAAATCCAGCAAGTTCTGGTTTGAGTATTCAATTCTTTGGCATATTGATTTCTAATCATGTAATTAACTCTCCCCATATTAATTTTGTTTTGAATTCTTCAGTATCTTCCTTTAAGATAATTGTACTTGATTATGCTTATATTGGCTTTGGTTTAGAAAACATGATAATCACATTGTTTTGTATATCACGTCTTATCTCAAGAGTGAATACAAGTGAGTAACATAAATGGAATGACTCTCCATTCTCTATTTATATGAAAGGTAAGGGATAATGACAGTAATATGTATATATGTATGTATGTATGGATTTGTGATGACCCAACTCAATACAAATGTGAAAGGGTTTATGAATACCTAATCATTGTTAACATAGAACTACTCAACCTCAAGAGAAAGGCCACCACTGGACTGTTCATCATCTAGGAGAATATGATCTTTGAATTATCCATCTAATGAAGAAGAATTGTAAAGAGACATAAATACAAGAGAAAGGGGTAATAAAAGGGAGTTGGCATACCCAACTCAGTATAAAAGTTGACACAATAAGTTGTTGGAAGAATGCTGCCACCAAATTGTTTATCATCCGGAGAGTATGACACTCAACTACCCATTTGAAAGAGGCATTGGAAGAAACATCATGTATAGGAATCAACTCTAAGTTGCTCATCTCCTAAACGAAATTGATCATTGAACTACACATCTATTGAAAGAATGTTGGCGAAATGTTAAAAATGCTGTCAAAAAGCGACCGAAACACTCATGTGATGTTTCTTGATTTAGAAACACCAGCAAAGCATTTGGAGGTTGGAGATTAGTGTTTTCAAGTTTTGTGATGAAGCCCTAGCATGGAATTGTGAAGAAGAAGAGGAGAAGACATCTTGCCTTGGAGGATGTGTTGGAGTGATTCTTGTATATTGGATCTTCTTGGTTGCTACGGTTTTGTTGATTTACCCGAGCTACGATTTGGGGAGCTAGGCCAGTTTGTACTAGCCTTCAAAAGACTATGGTATGTACATGCACTTACCTTGAGCGTATTGATGTAGTTTCCAACTGTCCAAAACTTGTTCAATATCCACATTCGATTTTCAAGTATATATGTTATTTATGCATTGTTATTTTCAACCATATATATCTTGTTGATTTGATATAAGTAAAAGGACAATTGTTAAGCAATTTGACAGCTAAGTGAAGAATATAACAGGTTGATTTTATTTCTGTCATCCTGCTGTTGTACCTTTTTTATTATTGCTGTAAAATGGTATTTTCAGATCTGGTTATTGGTTGATTTGGTATCTTATCTCCTTATATTGTCAGGAAGTTTGGGCTGTTTGGAAAAGAAACATTGTAGTCTTCCCACTGCTGTTTTGTACTTTGTTTTACAGCAGCCCTAGTACCAAAAATTCAAAAACTAAGATCCAAGAAACCTTTTAGATTGAAGGTGAAATTTCTGTTCTGCATTGGATTTTGAATTAGAGAAATTTCCACACTCCCACCAAGCAATCCTTTTAGGTAAGTACAAGTATCGTACTTCTCACCTTTCTCTTTCATAATCTAGTTGTTGCTTGCTGAATCACATGGTAATTAGATCATGTTTCCTTCTTCCATCTCCTGACACAGCTTGCTTACCATGCATCAAGGCTTGTGGACTTTCTTTCCTCTTTGCCTGCATTGCCTGCTAGCAGAGTCACATGGTTCAAGTTCAAATTCAAGCACACTGAAATCCAGATAACAATTGAATGTCTCAATGAGATTCAGATGAAGTTCACCATTAAATTCCTCTCTCTCTCTCTCTCTCTCTCTCTTGATAAGATCAGCGAATTTTTGCCATTGTCAAGAAAAATCACAAAGTTTTAAACTCGCCAAAAAATTACCTGCGAAAAATCGTGATCTTTCCACTCTGAAAAAATTGCAATTTTTAAAATCGTGAATTTTGCCAATTTTTCGGGCCACGATAGAAAAAATCGCACCGCTGGCTGATCGACGAGGTTTTAAGGCAATTTTTTGGTTTTTCACCTCATTTATGTTTGTTTGTTTTTGGAGAAGGAAGGAGGAGAGCTTGTGGTCATTTTCAAGGACGTCTTACCCACCACTTTGTGGGTGATATCCCCAAGAGAATTTTTTCTCCATGATGAGCCTCATCCGGCAGCCCCTTGATGCCTCCTACTAGCTTGTTGTGTCATTTCTTTGCCACTTGAGCCAGCCACGTGGTCCCTCACCCACCTGTATTGATCGTATGTTTGAATGTGGGCCTCCCAAATCTAAAGGTATGTCTTGTCATTTGGTAATTGAGTATTTGGTTTACTTATCATGGATACTTTTGGGTATGGATCAATGGGGGGATTTGGCGGAAAGAGTGGGCTTAGTTTGTGATCTTGTCCCCTTGATCTCTTTTGGTTGCTACCCTTGGATCTTAGTCTCGTGGAATCTCCTTTATTGACCATTTGGTTTTAGAGTGGTACTACTTGGAAAACCCCGACTTTGGATGCGTGGTTCGGCTCCTTTTCCCACATATATTACTCTCTTTCCACTCTATATACCCCCATTCATCTTTTCTCCCACCTAGGTCCACATTTCCATTTTGGGTCCACATAGGGCCAGCCTCCCTATCCCCTTGCCCCCACCTTGGGTCGGGGCTAGAATGATGCCACGGAGTTTGAAGCAAGAAAAGCATAATTGGCAACATTTAACAACAAATTGTACCACAAAATGCAAAAGATGGTCAGGACTCAGGGCAAAATAATCAGCACCTGAGCAAAAGCCAATGCATGAGCTCTACCCCAATCCATGGCCATCACCCTAGTTGCATAGGCCCTATATGAGCCTCCTTTATCATTCAAGAACCCATGATTGTCCCAAACCCTGGAGGGCAATGAACCACCCTACCTAAAAGTGGGTAATCATTGCTACTTCTTACATATCATGCCCTTGTCCTTTGAGCCCCGCGCAGTTAATTAAAGAAATTCATAAAAGGCAAAAGGCATATAAAGAAGGGTGGAAAAATCAAGGTCGGGCACCTCATGTACCACGATTGCTCCCTCCTACCCTTTAGATGCCGAGGTGTGGGCTTCCCCTTATCTAGCTACGCCTACACCCCACTGTGGCCAAATATTGCCCCTCCCATTCCCTATTCCATTCCACTTATTTGTCACTTGCCACCCCCATTAGAGGGATGTACCTTGGAATAAGGTAATTTGCTAACCCCCTTTGGAGTTTGAAGACACTAGCACATGGCACACTATGGTTGGGCATGCCATTATAAAGTGTCCACTTCGTTATCCATGATTTGTAAGCTCATTTACCTAATTATTTAAATGATTGGTTGTACTGGAAGCCTAGGGGACACATTGATCTTATGCAAGACTACAGGTGGTTTCCATTTGAGTTTGGTCTCCCTATACGGGATCCTAACCCCAGAGGTCTACATTGGCACATGTAGGGTGTGCATAGAAAGCCGTGGGCCTCCACAGCAACAAACAGCCTTCCACAGATCTTCATGGATGCTCAGAGGCTACTAGTGATCCACTTTTGGGATGATGGTGATATGCTTGGTACATTATGCCCAGTAGGCCCCCACACTCTTGGTAGGTGTCCCAGGACTTGTACGATATTATGGCAGCATTCATTCCACCACTTGGACCCTTGCAAAGGATCTACAGACATCTTCGATTCATAGGAGACCCATGGGATTATTTATGTGCCCTCAAACCCACTGGGAGCACCACAGGTCTACTTCTTGGAAAACAAGGGGCCACCCCCTTGTCCATCATATTCCGAGGAATTTATTCCTTAATATGGCACTTCTGGATATTATTATGCGTTTGGAGGGCCCTACAACATGTACATATTATTATTTGGCCCCTTGTGAGGCTTATTTTTACACTTGTGAACTAGTTTGGTGGGCATGTCACCAATAGGGGTTTTATTTGCACATTATTTATCATTAGGGGCTAATGTAAGCCCATAGGCTAAGTTGAACTCCTTGAGAGGCTATATATTGATGTTAGATACATTCATTTGTATCATCACTTGATTTGGGATCTCTATAATCATAGGAACTTCGCACTTTTTCCTTGGAGGATATTTTCTAGAGATGGATGAATTTTGACGAATGGATTTGGGCTATTTATCTTGTCTTGGAGCTTTGTGTTGTGAACGAAATGCTTGTTGGATATACTCTAACATTGTAAGTGAATTTTGATTTTATTATTCTTGTTGTTGCATACTGCTAAAATTAGGGCTAGTTGTTGCATAATTGAAATGTGGAATTGAGCATGTTTTAGCTAATTTAATGTATCGGCCAATGTTATATGAATGAAATGTCCTAAAGATTATTTGTCTCAATAAGCTTGCATCATTTGCTTTGAGGTATAAATGCTTGAAGGTCACTTTTCTTTTCTTTCTTTCAACATCGATTGAAGTTGACTTTCTAGGCCTCCTTGATCAAGAAACCAAGTTCTTACTCATCATCATCCTTGACTCCATATCCCCAAGTGAATTAGACATTGGTCCCTTAAAGGGGTGATCATTTTAACCCTCCTCTTACCATTTATCCCTTTTTCCCTAGGTCTAGCCCCATTAGGTCACCTAGGGCATCAATTTCTCTGGAATTGACCCAAGGAAAAACTTCGATCTCCTATAGGCTATTGCGTTGGTGGATCCCCTCCCTCTCCTCCAAATTTGAGGCAATTCCTAAGCCCTAGCTCTAGGATCGAATTTTGCCTAAGCATCCCCAAGACTAGACCTCACTAGGATCAATTCAACCTTTTGAAGTAAATATTCTTGTTTAGCCATTTCCTCTCACCTTGTCCGGGATAGGAACATTATTGGTTGTTGCATTCCATCCCCAAACCTGGGCTGGGTCCACTTGGCCTCGTGTGGTCCCACTTCTCAAGAAAGATTATTTGTCAAGGACCATTTGGGAATCCAAGTTTCCCAGGGATTATAGGGATTGAGAACCTTGTTTATAAGCCTATCCTTGCTCCTTCAACCCTCCAATCCTCACCTCTTAGTCTTACCCCTGGTGGACCAAGTCCCTTGCTTAAAGAGCAAGCAAGTTCCATTCTTCACTCCATCCTCGAGAAATGGTTTTCAAGGTCACTTCTCACCTATCCATTGACATATACTTTACAAGTGATCCCTACACCACTGGGAATCCTCCCATCGATAAATGTTTGTAAAGAGCAGGGAGACTTAGCTGTGGTGACAGTGGGCTAAGCCTCCATTGTTGCCCTTAACCTAGCAGTTGCCCTCTTAGGAACCCTTGTAGGCCCCCTGTTGGGTTGAGTAGTAACATTTTTGGCGTCATTGCAACGAATCGAAATGTGTTCTGTTTCCCATACGACATATTGACATATCATTAATGGCGACTCTAGGTATGAAGAATCAAATGTTGTTTCTGATAAGCAAAAGGAGTATTATCTTATATCGGCCCTCTCCACTACCTCTCCTTCAGACACTTCAGGAAATTGGCTTATTGATAGTGGTGCTTCAAGGCACTTCACCAGATACAAGAAAGCGCTCTTTAATCTGAAAGAGAAGGAAACAAACTTGGAAATTATTCTTGGAGACGATGCCACCTATCCCGTAAAGGGTGTAGGGAATGTTGCTCTTCAATTGGATCAGGGTAACTTGATTCATTTACAAGAAGTTCTTTATGTACCTAATCTCAAGAAGAACCTGGTGTCCATTTCGGCAAATGGAAGACAAAGGTTACAAGGTGGCATTCATCAATGGAAATGTACATGTTTGGAAAAGAAATTTTAAAGATGTTTTTACTCTTGGGTTCAGAGTTGACAATTTGTATCAAGTTGCAGGAAGTCCATTGGGGGCCATGTATTGCGACACATCTCTTCAATCCAAACTATGGTACCGAAGGTTTGCCCATCTTCATTTTAAGGCCTTACCCAATTTGAGATAGATGGTGACAAGGTTACCTAAATCCAAAGAAAAGCATGAAGGTACATGTCCGAGATGTACCGACGGAAAACTTACAAGGGGACGATTCCCCTCATGTAATAGCAAGACCAAAAATGTGGAACAACCCGAGGGGTTTGAGATTCATGATCGAGAATCTCATGTATGCAAGGTGAAGAAAGCTCTCTATGATTTAAAGCAAGCACCTCGGGCTTGGTATGAGTGGATTGATAGTTATCTGATGAAGCTGAGATTCACTAGAAGTGAAGCCAATCCCAACCACTGCTTTAAGGTTGTGGATGATAGACCTCTCATACTAGTACTTTATGTGGACGGCCTCTTTCTGACAGGTACAGAGCTTCTCATTTACAAACGTAAGAGAGAGTTGGATTTCGAATTTGGAATGGTGCACTGCAAGCCTGTGACTATCCCGATGGAGCTTAACTTCAAAAAGTTATGTGGTAGCATTGCGGGACCTGAATTGGGAAATACCTTGTAGCATTGATGTTCTTGATGAACTCCTGTCTGGATATATGTTTTGCAGTTACCATGTTGAGCCAATAT
Organism: Pinus taeda; assembly: GCA_000404065.3. Classification (NCBI taxonomy): domain Eukaryota; kingdom Viridiplantae; phylum Streptophyta; class Pinopsida; order Pinales; family Pinaceae; genus Pinus; species Pinus taeda. Next base: position 124,994 of record APFE031659033.1, on the reverse strand, counting down.
ATGGTTGAGCCTCATCACTCACATTGGATTGGTGCCAAGAATCTTCTGAGATATCTTCAAGGCACAATCATTCATGGACTGAGATACACTGCTAGAAATGTGAGGCTGCATGGTTATGTTCATGCTGATTGGGCAGGCAATGTGAAGGATCGCAAGAGCACTTATGGGTGTTGGTTCTCTTTGGGTTCTGCTTCGATATCCTGGATGAGCAGGAAGCAAAAGTCGGTTTCTTTGAGCACCGCTGAGGCCGAATACATAGCTGCGAGTATAGCCTCGTGTGAAGTTGTTTGGTTAAGGAAGCTCTTCATTGAGCTGTTTGGAGTCTGGACACGTGTTGGATACCACCCTCATGTGAAGTTGTTTGGTTAAGAAAGCTCTTCACTGAGCTGTTTGGAGTCTGGACACGTGTTGGATACCACCGTGATCGTTTGTGACAACCAGCGTGGGATCCGATTATAGAGAATCTCGCATTTCATGATCGCTCCAAGCATATAGACATCAAGTACCACTTTATCCAAGATATGGTACAACGAGGAGCAATAAGGCTCCATCACATTGGGACTGATGTGCAGGTCGCCGATATTCTGATGAAGCCCTTGGGAAAGGTCAAATTCAGGACTTTCCGAGAACGACTAGGAGTCATGGAGAGACCCTCTCCTGAGGGTCCTATATGATATAGATATTGAGCTTTGGGAGCTCCGAGGGGCATGGGGTACTTCTTGGAGCAATGGGAAACCATAGGGTGAGTGGTTCAGCCTTCCCCTAGTGGTTTGTTATGTAGGAAAGATGAATGGTTCATCCTTCTCCTACTGAGACACAATCACAGAGTGAGTGGTCCAGCCTTCCCCTAGTGATTTGTTGTGTACAGGGTGAGTGGTTCAGCCTTCCCGTGGGATACCCCATGGCGACATGTAGGCAAGATGAGTGGTTCATCCTTCTCCTGCTGAGACATCCTACCCATGCAGTATGGGACTCATAGGAAGTACCTCTCATTTGGCCAATGAGCAGGGAAATGAGGATAGGGACCATAGTACTACCGATGGACGCATCGTGTACTACCATACTCCCTATGCTAGGATGACTGATATTGATCTGAGATCAATTGGAACTGACTTCGGGTCAGTAAGAGTGGTATGAGACACTCTCTTTATTTGGAACTGATTTCGAATCAGTAAGAGTGGTATGAGACACTCTTTATCTGGAACTGCTTTCGGATCAGTAAGAGTGGTATGAGACACTCTCTTTATCTGGAACTGATTTCGGATCAGTAAGAGTGGTATGAGACACTCTCTTTATTTTCGGATCAGTAAGAGTGGCATGAGACACTCTTTATTTAGGAATGACTTCGGGTCAATAGAGAATGGTATGACACATTCTCGGTCGCTTCTTCTTCCTCATCGTTCAGCAATGCAGGGCACTGCATTGATGGCAGAGATAATACGGACTAACAGATGGATTAGTGAATGGAATGGAGTTCCCCCTAGTTGAGAGGGAGGTGTAGGATTGATCTAAAAGATCATCTGATTCCGACGTGTATTTATGGAGATATGAATTTATTTGTATTACTTGACAATTTGTCAAGGTCGGCCAACAAGCAAATTACCCAAGCTCAACCTCAATGTTACATTATAAATAGAGGTGACCTCTAGTCATTTGATACACACATCTCTTGTGATCTGTCTCCACTCGTTTGGGTTTGGTGGAAAGAGAGGCCTAGAGGGAGTGCCTTAGCCGCAGTCCTAAAGGAGAAGACATAGATGCAGTCTTGAAGGTGCCCTAGCTATAGTTAAACGTGCCCTAGCCACAGTCAAGGGAGACATCTATTCGCAGCAAAAAGGAAGTCTAATCAACAGTGAAGTGCAAGCCCTAAACGCTGTCAAGAAAAGGTCCTAAACATTGTCAAAAGGGAGAGCCCTAATCACTGTTAAAAATAGATTTGAACGCAGTTAAAAGAGCCCTAATCTGCAGCCATAAAAGGAGGCTCATCCACAGCAAAGAGAGGCCTTTATCCACAATCAATGAGAAGCCTAAAGCCGTTGTCAAGGGAAGCCTAAAGCCGCAGTGAAAAAAGGCCTAAAGCCGCAGACAAAAAGGCCCTAGCCACAGTCAAAAGGCGACCCTAGTTGTTGTAAGGAGGAGCCATAAGACAGCGAGAGAAAAGCCCTAGAAGCAACGTGTTTTGTTGTAGGTATAGCATGTGGAAGAGAGGTTGTTTTGAGTGTTATTCTTAGAGGGAGAAAGGCCAAAGTTTGAAGCCTTGGTTCACAACAAGAAGAGGTGTGCAGCGTGGGTGAAATGGGATTGTTATAAAGTTATTCCAGAAAGACTGAAGGGTTGAAGAGGAGGTTGTGTATCTTGCTAGAAGGCAGAGGATAGAGGGAGTTGTTCGAGAGTTCATAAAGGATGAAACAGTGCTCCAAAAAGGTTTGTTCAGCCCTGTTCTAAGGGTTGTATAATGCTACTGAAATAAGAGATGGATAGAGCCATTGTCAAGGGTTAGAAGTATTGCATTGAGGATTAGTTAGCTAGCAAGGAGCATAGTGGTGGTGTAGTCACCTTGGAGAACTAGTTGAAAAATGAGGACTGATAAGTATGCCCTCACCTTGGTTCCAAAATTGCAACTTCATTGTATCATCGTCATGGTGAAGATCTTGGATCTCCTATTTGGCAAGTCAAGTATTGACTTCAAATCATTGTACTCTCTTTCTCTCTGCTGAACTATTGAAGACTAAAGAAGATTTGATCAAGGGTTTCCCCACATTGGGGTTTGTCCCTGGCTGGTGCCACATCTTGTGTCCGCTTGTCTTGGCTTGTCTTCTATTGTTTATGTTTATGTTCTATCTGCATTTTACTATCATGCTAATGTGATTGCTAATCTAGATATTGATATTGGGCTTATAAGAAAAATTGAAGTAAATTGTTCTTAAGCATAGAACATACCCTAAACTAACAATATACTTTATCCCCTTTGACCCATCCTCGGGATTACGATCACTCCGCGACCTCTCCTCCCCGCTATGACCATCACATTGAGAGACCTATTTGTTGCATTACTTCTTTCTCTCACCCTTCGCTCCCCTCTCATCAAAACCATGTGACATCCTCAAAGCATGATATAACGAGCAGTGATTGTGATGAGGAGTTCTCGAAAGTAATCATTCATTCCTCCATTTTGTACCTAGAAGGGGAGCCCTGGACCTCTAGAATGACAAGTTTTCTTTCTCCAAGGACCTCATTCTAAGTTGAATGGAGATCTTGTTTTCCCGCCTCATCCGTCGTATGACTATGTCCACAGTCAATTTGGGGGTTACTACATGAGTAATCATATTGGCAGGTATACGTATATCGATGCAATGATATGTTGGTTGCACAGGGTTTATGATTACACTTAGTATTAACATTACTATATGCATGTTAGGGTAGGATGCTCTACATGATGATTTTGCATTAGAATTAACCGCATATGATGTTTCTCATGATAGATTAAATTGCATAAAATAAATAAATAAATAAAATTGCATATTTTATTCCTTTATGAGCTAATATTAAGCATGGGTGATCACCAGAAACCGTGTAAAACATGTTTCCCTGTGGCTTTGATCTTTGACATGTGCAGATAACAAGTCTACGGTGTGTTGGGATTTCTAAGCTTAACCCTTTAGAAATTTTTCTTGTACTATCTGGTTTACTTCTTCCTACTTGTTTAATTACTTAACAAGTTATTTACCATGTAAATACTAAAAATAAACACAAGTACAGTATCAACATCTACAGATCATCAACTGAAAGAAAACAAGCACACAAGTGACACCGTTATTTTTGAACCAATGTCCCCAGAAAAACCCAAAGCGGGAAAACCGGTGCAGCTATTCAAAGGGTTTTATTATTATGCAGTTTTCAGAATACAACTAGGGTGCCAAAAATGGCTCACCCAACAGAGAATGCCCTCAGTAATAGTACCTCTCCTCACAAACAGATATTTCAGCTGATAAATGACCAGATAAACAATCCCACAGCAACAATTGCAACTCCCACTGCTTTGCATCACTCTAATAGTGGTTGCGTCACCCTACCTGGCTCACCAGCACCCAATTTGTCCCACGAAATCCTTCCAGCGCTACCTCTTGGCCCTGCATCAGCTCTACTAGCCTCTACATCAGCTTTTGGAGCTTTTGCGTCAGCCCCTAGACCCTCTGCGTCAGCCCCTAGACCCTTTGCGTCTCACACACTGGCCTTTCCTGGCTACCTCTGCGTAGCACCTAGCTGCCTTCGTGTCAACCTCTCCTGGCTGCCTCTGCATAGCACCCAGCTACCTCTGCGTCAACCTCTCCAAGCTCTGCGCTGTCTCTCTAGTACCAACTCTGTCTCTCTACAATGTATTCACTGCCCCTTGTTGTTGATCATTGATTCTATCTCTCTTAGCAAACCCCACTCTAGAGAATATAATGATTGATCACTATGGTGTCTTCTCTATCTGACCCTCAAGCCTCCTCTTATACTTTTATTGTTGGTCCTTCAACGGCCGAGATTAAATCTCTAATCAACGGCTAAGATTAGATTTGGCTTGATCCATGACTTTTGCAACCTTCTAACACAGTTTTATATTAATACCCATTAATATTTTATTTTTCCTAAGTTTAGACTTAGGAACTCCACTAAAAATATTAAATATTTTTATATCTCCCAAATGGGTACAATCTGTCAAAACCATTTTTGGGTCTTGGAGATCTCATGTGCTTTAGCCTCTCCACCAATTTTCATGGCTAGAGCACATCTGATGTTACCCCAAATCAACACTCCCTCTTAGCGAGGATTATGCTCTAGTAATACTCCTCATTGAGCATCACTTTGATTATTTGGCACCGGTCCCTGTGCTGATGCTAGGCCTCCCCGCCCAACATCCTCTACACTGTTGCATCCTGTATTGTTGCCCATGGCTTTGCCACTGCCACTGTTGCATCTGTACGGCAGCTCCCTCTACATCTGTGTTGTCGTTGGTCCATACTCCCAGGACTGCATCCCCCTCTCATCATGTTGCATCGTGCTACTGCACTGCAACTCAGTTACTAAGAGGTAAGTAACTGATCCACCCAACTTCTGACATCCCTGTCAGGCTAGAAACACTCCCGATTTTGAAGCTCTCTTTGTCGCTAACAAGTGCTCCCTCTACTCACCTCTACGTTGCTACAGTAACTCCCTGCATCTCACACCGTTGCACACCTCTTTGTGCCATGCTGCACCATTGCAACACTCTCGTGCCTCTCGCATTGTTGCAGACTACTAACCTCGTGCTACGCAGGGACTCCTGCACTATAGCACTCTCCACCGCTTCATCTGCATTTGTCTCTACCGACATCCGCCAGTCCTACTACTCTTCAAGACTCCTGTAGCAAGGTATAATCCAAGAGGTTGGGTACCTCAGAGATCCTGCCCTTCATTGCATGTAGTCCATCTGACTACAAATTGATGTCTCCCCACTTCTTCTCAAGTGGCACATGAGCACTTATGGCACAATCATCATCTTCCTAGACTTCTTTCTCCGCCCTCGCTAGCGCTACCTTGGTCTCAAAAGCCTCTCCCTTACTCTTTTTCCTAGGACATTGGTTCGTGAAATGACCTAGTTCCCCAAAATGGAAGCATTTGACCTTAGAGAGGTCCTTCTTCGTTCTCTTCTCCTACTTTCTCGTAGATGCTAGAGCCGCATCCTCTTCTTCCTCCTTCTTGATTCTGACCCCTTTTCCACTACTCCCCACCTTGGTCACCCGTCTGATCTCTTCTTGACGAAGAGTCACCCACAGTTCCTCCCAAACTAGAAGGCTCGACCCGCCCAGTATGCTCTAGACAAGTACCTCCCAATCCTCTGAAACTACATTCAATGTGGTCCTCACCATCAATTCCTGATCCGGCGTGGCCCCTATGGAAGTTGGTTGTTCACGGATCTCCTTCAATCGACCGAGGAAGACATCTATCTGCTCTCCCTTCTGCATACAGTATGACCGCAGCTGATTTTTAAGTAACATCTTCCTCTGCACAGAAGTATGTTGTACAATTTCTTCAAGGCATCCCACATCTCATTTACTATGTCCTTCTCGGCAATATGCAGCACCACATGATCCTTGACCCCATCAAGGATTGATGCACTTCACCTGGCCATGGCCTCCTCGTACTTCTCATTTTCAGCTGGGTCAACTAGGATCGCTATTGTTTTCAAGGCAAAGTCCTTGATGCGATCTCTGTCTAGAATGGACAAGATCCTGGCCTTCCAGACCACGAAGTTGGATGCTCCGTCCAACCTATCCTGATCTCTCAATCCATTCACAGCCATTATGTTGCTCTTCTTCCGACTCCTCTGAGTCTCTCTGCTTGCCTCTTGGAAGTCCTCTATTCGACTCCTGCTGAATCTCTCAACTTCCCGTCTGGAAGTTCTCGGTTCAACTCCCTCTGAGTCTCGATTTCCCTTCTCCTTGGTCTTGCCCTGTTAGGTATTGTTTTGACCACATGACCCCACCATCTTCGCTCTGCAAATTAACCGCAGCCTCCTATACCTTCGCAACTAAAGGATTTAGGCACTTGGCTCTGTGCAATCCCGACACTAGCAAATCAGCTCCCCTAGCCAACTGCATCAGCCCTCCTGGCCTCTCTGTGAGCCTGATTCTACCTCCCTTAGCCTCTGCGCTGCCTCTCTCATGCCCAGAATGATGACGCAGTCTCACTGCGTCACTCCTTCCTCTGTCGCCTTCTGCACGGATCAGCTCTATCACTCGAGACAGCTAAATCTGTTGTTACTGCTCTGCTAGCTAATGCCTTCAATTATCCTGTGATCTGCAACCACGCTCTGATACCATGTTGGAATTTCTAAGTTTAACCTGTTAGAAATTCTTCATGTACTATCTGGTTTACTTCTTCCTACTTGTTTAATTACTTAACAAGTTATTTAGCATGTAAATACTGAAAATAAACACAAGTACAATATCAACATCTACAGATCATCAACTGAAAGAAAACAAGCACACAAGTGACACCGTTATTTTTGGACCAATGGCCCCGGAAAAACCCAATGCGGGAAAACTAGTGCAGCGATTCAAAGGATTTTATTATTATGTAGTTTTCAGAATACAACTAGGGTGCCAGAAATGGCTCACCCAACAGAGAATGCCCTCGACAGTAGTACCTCTCATCAGAGACAGATATTTCGGCTAATTAATCACCAGATGAACAATCCCACAGCAACAACTGCAACTCCCACTGCTCTGCGTCACTCTGATAGGGACTGTGTCACCCTACCCAACTCACCAGCACCCAGTGAAATCCTTCTAGTGCTGCGTCTTAGCCCTGCGTCAGCTTCTGGAGCTTCTACATCAACCTCTCCAAGCTCTGCACTGTCTCTCTGGTACCAACTCTACCTCTCTGCAATGTATTCATTGCCCCTCGTTGCTAATCACTGAATCTATCTCTCTTAGCAAACCCTGTTGTAGAGAATAGAATGATTGATCACTCTGGTGTCTTCTCCAACTGACCCAGAAGCCTCCTCTTATCATTTTCTCGTTGGTCCTTCAACGGTCGAGATTAAATCTCTAATCAACGGCTAAGATTAAATTTTGCTTGATCCATGACTTTTGGAACCTTCTAACCCAGTTTTATATTAATACCCATTAATATTTTATTTTTCCTAAGTTTAGACTTAGGAACTCCATTAAAAATATTAAATATTTTAATATCTCCTAAACCGGGTATAATCTGTCCAAACCATTTCTGGGTCTTTGGAGATCTCATGCGCTTTAGCCTCTCCACCAATTTTCTTGGCTAGAGCACATCCGATGCTACCCCAAATCAACACGGTGACCAAGAGATTGATGGAGTTCTTGTGAACTCTCGTTCCAGCAGCCTTGTCCACTTCTTCAAGAGATCACATCCCAGTTGGAGCCAGATGTTACCCACCACTTTGTGGGTGATATCCCTAGGAGAAATTTTGCCCCATGATGAGCCTAAGTCAGCGACCAGCAACCCCTTGATGCCTCCTACTAGCTTGTTGTGCCATTTCTCTGCCACCTGAGCCAGCCACGTGGTCCCTCACCCACCTGTATTGATTGTAGGTTTGAAGGTGGGCCTCCCAAATCTAAGAGTATGCCTTCTCATTTGGTAATTGAGTATTGAGTTTACTTATCATGGATATTTCTGGGTATGGATTGATGGGGGGATTTGGCGGAAAGAGTGGGCTTAGCTTGTGATCTTGTTCCCTTGAACTTTTTTGGTTGTTACCCTTGGATCTTAGTCCCATGGGATCTCCTTTATTGACCATTTGGTTCTAGGGTGGTACGACTTGGGAAACCCCCATTTAGGTGTGTGGTCTCGCTCCTTTACCCGCACATATTACTCCCTTTCCACTCATTATACCCTGATTCATCTTTCCTCCCACCTAGGTCCACATAGGGCCATGCTCCCTATCCCCTTGCCCCCACCTTGGGTCGGGCCTAGAATGATGCCCCTGAGGTTGAAACAATTAAAACAAAAGGTGAAAAGCATAATTGACCACATTTAATAGGAAATTGTATCACAAAATGCAAAAGATGGCTGGGACAAAATAATCAACACGTGAGCAAAAGCCAATGCATAAGCTCTACCCCAATCCGTGGCCATCACCCTAGTTCCATAGGACCTAGATGAACCTCCTTTATCATTCAGGAACCCATGATTGTCCCAACCCCTGGAGGGCAATGAACCGCCCTACCTAAAAAGGGGTAATCATTGCTATATCTTACATATCATGCTCTTGTCCTTTGAGCCCCGAGCAGTTAATTAAAGAAATTCATAGAAGGCAAAAGGCATATAAAGAAGGATGGAAAAATCAAAGTCGGGGCATCTCATGTACCACGATTGCTCCCTCCTACCCATTACATACCGAGGTGTGGGCTTCCCCTTATCTAGCTACCCCTACACCCGACTATGATGCCCCAAAGGTTGAAGCAATTAAAAGAAATGGTGAAAAGTATAATTAGCCACATTTAACAGGAAATTGTACCACAAAATGCAAAAGATGGTCGGGACAAAATAATCAACACATGGGCAAAAGCCAATGCATGAGCTCTACCCCAATCCATGGCCATCAACCTAGTTCCATAGGCCTTAGATGAGCCTCCTTTATCATTCAGGAACCCATGATTGTCCCAACCCCTGGAAGGCAATGAACCGCCCTACCTAAAAGGGGGTAATCGCTGCTATATCTTACATATCATGCTCTTATCCCTTGAGCCCCAAGCAGTTAATTAAAGAAATTCATAAAAGCCAAAATGCATATAAAGAAGGATAGAAAAATCGAGGTCAGGGCACCTCATGTACCACGATTGCTCCCTCCTACCCATTACATACCCAGGTGTGGGCTTCCCTTTATCTAGCTAACCATACGCACCAATATGTGGCCCAGGATTGCCCCTCCCATTCCCTATTCCATTCCACTTATTGTCACTTGCCACCCCCATTAGAGGGATGTACCTTGGACATACTATCCCCTTTAAGGGATGAAACCACTTAATAAGGTAATTGGCTAACCCCCTTTGGAGCTTGGAGACACTAACACATGCCAAAGCCGACTATGGAAGGGCATGCCATTATGAAGTGCCCACTTTGTTATTTTAATGACTAGTTGTACTAGAAGCCTAGGGGATGCATTGGATCTTATGCAAGATTACAGGTGGTCTCCATTTGGGTTTGGTCTCCCTATATGGGATCCTAACCCCAGAGGTCTACATTGGCACATGTAGGGTGTGCATAGAGAGGTCTACTAGTGATCCACTTTTGGGATGATGGTGATATGCTTGGTACATTAAGCCCAACAGGCCCCCACAAGAGCCCCACACTCTTGGCAGGTGTCCCAAGACATGTATGATGTCATGGCAGCATTCATTCCACCACTTGGACCCGTGCAGAGGATCTACAGACATCTCTGATTCATATGGAGATCCATGGGATCATTTATGTGCCCTCAAACCCACTGGGAGCACCACAGGCCTACTACTTGGAGATCACAGGGCCAACCCCTTATCCATCATATTCAGAGGAATTTATTCCTCAATATGGCACTTCTGGATATTATTATGCCTTTGGAGGGCCCTACAACATGTACATATTATTTTTTGGCCCCTTGTGGCGCTTATTTTTACACTTGTGAGCTAGTTTGGCGGGCTTGTCACCAATAGGGGTTTTATTTGCACACTATTTTATCATTAGGTGCTAATGTAGGCCCATAGGCTAAATTGAACTCCTTAGAAGGCTATATATTGATGTTAGATACATTCATTTGTATCATCACTTGATTTGGGATCTCTCTAATCATATAGAACTTCGCACTTTTTCCTTGGAGGATATTTTCTGGAGATGGATGAATTTTGACGTATGGATTTGGGCTATTTATCTTGTCTTAGAGCTTTGTTTTGTGAACAAAATGTTGGTTTGATATACTCTGTAACATTGTAAGTGAATTTTGATGTTATTATTCTTGTTGCTGCATACTACTAAAATTAGGGTAGTTGCTGCATAATCGAAATGTGGAATTGAGCATGTTTTAGCTAATTGAATGTATGGGTCAAGTTATATGAATGAAATGGCCTAGAGATTATTTGTCTCGACAAGGTTGCATCGTTTGCTTTGAAGTATAAATGCTTGAAGGTCACTTTTCTTTTATTTCTTTCAACATCAAATGAAGTTGACTTTCTGGGCCTCCTTGACCAAGAAACCAAGTTTTTACTCATCATCATCCTTGACTTGCATATCCCCAAGTGAATTAGACACTAGTCCCTTAAAGGGGTGATCATTTTAACCCTCTTTTTACCATTTTCCCCTTTTTCCCCAGGTTTAGCCCCATTAGGTCACCTAGGGCATCAATTTCTCGGGAATTAACCCAAGGAAAAACTTTGATATCCTATAGACTATTGTGTTGATGGATCCCCTCCCTCTCCTCCAAATTTGAGACAATTCTAATAGTAGAATCTTCGGGATTTCCAAGCCCTAGCTCTAGGATCGAATTTTGCCTAGGCATCCCCAAGGCTAGACCTCAATAGGATCAATCAACATTTTGAAGTAAATATTCTTGTTTGGTCCTTTCCCCTCACCTTGTCCAGGATAGAAACATCATTGGTTGTTGCATTCCATCCCCGAACCTCGGCTAGGTCCACTTGGCCCTGTGTGGTCCCACTTCTCAATAAAGATTATTTGTCAAGGACCATTTGGGAATCCAAGTTTCCCATGGATTATAGGGATTGAGAACCTTTTTTATAAGCCTATTCTTGCTCCCTCGACCCTCCAGTCCTCACCTCTTACCCCTGGTGGACCAAGTCCCTTGCTTAAAGAGCAAGCAAGTTCCATTCTTCATTCCATCCTCGAGAAAGGGTTTTTAGGGTCACTTCTCACCTATGCATTGACATATACTTTACAAGTGATCCCTACACTACTGGGATTCCTCCCATCAGTGAAAGTCCGTAAACAGCAAGGAGACTTAGTTGTGGTGATAGTGGGCTAAGCCTCCACCGTTGCCCTTAACCTAGCAATTGCCCTCTTAGGAACCCCTTAAGGTCCCCTGATGGTTTGAGTGGTAACAGGACAGATTGAAGGCCAAACAACCATCATCATCACCAGCAAAGTTTTTTTAGTGGAGCAAGGGTTCAAATTCATTTGCCAAAGCAGCCAAACGATGTTGTCATCTTCCATTCACAGGTATGATCTTAAATCCCACCATGTTAATTATTTTTTCCCATTGACTTAGGCATGCTTACTTGCCTCTTTGCCTACCTACATTTTCCTTCTTTTTTGTTTTTTTGCCATGCTTTTCATGCCCATAAAACAAGGTAAGGGTTTTTCTATAATAGGACACCAAGCTTGATTTTAATTTATTATGCACCCTCTTGCCATTTTTCATTGCAAGTAATCCAATCTAAATTTCTAAAGGTTTGATTTTTAGATTAAAGGTTGTTATTTTTTGTCGATTGGGGGTTTAATGCCATGTTTTTGTGTTTTTGGTGCCCTAAAATTGAATTTTGAATCTGCCCATTTCCACTACAAATATGTCAAAGTCCTTGGACCCATTTTGGTGATATGGAGAACCTGAAGATGGGGCAAACCAGCAATGATTGAATTGCAAATTGTGTGGCCAACATATGATAGGAGGGGCTCACACATTCAAATACCATTTGGCGAAAATCCTCGGGCATGATGTTGAGATTTGTAAGTCTTCTAGCCCAGAGTTGCACATGAGGCAATTTTTGCGAAGGACAAAAACAAAGAAGAGGCCACTGCACACAAGGCCAAACGTGCAAGGAGACCTTCAGGGCTATCTACCTCTTAGGCTGAGGGTATTGGGAGGGGCTCCACAATTTTACCTACCAAGAGGTCATCATTTTTTATTTCATGAAACGGAGTTGGAGCACAACCTTCCATCAAGTCAGTGATAAAAAAAGGGAGAAGCAAGAAGCAAACATGGTTATAAGGAGGTCTTTTCTGGAGTAACTTATCTCTCAGCATCACCAAAAACAATCCATTTTGTCAACCAATTGTGATGCCATTGTTGTTGTGGACCCAAGGTATAAAAGCGTTACATATGAGGAGTTGTGGGGGAGAATCCTTCCAAGGAAAAAAGAAGGGCATCAACTCTAGATTAGCGGAGTTGAAGCAATCATGTAAGGTTTCCGGATGCATAGTGAATTCTGATGGTTGGACAAATAGGAAGGGTAGGGCCATTCTAAATTTCTCGGCACATTGTCCTAGAGGTACCATGTTTATTAAATCAGTGGATGCATCAGCACATGTAAAAGATGCATCATTGATATGTGAGTTGATGGATGGGTTCCTCCAGGTGATTGGTTTGCATACTGTGGTGCAAATAATAACAAATAATGCAGTGAATTATGTGGTTGTTGGTAGGATGCTTATGGACAGATAGGAAGGGTAGGACCCCTCTAAATTTCTCAATACATTGTCGAAGAGGTACCATGTTTATTAAATCAATGGATGCATCAGGACGGACATGTAAAAGACGCATCATTGATATGTGAGTTGATGGACAGGTTCCTCCAAGAGCTTGGTTTGCATAATGCAGTACAAATCATAACAAATAATGCAACTAATTATGTGGTTGTCGATAGGATGCTAATGGACAGACACCACACATTGTTTTGGACTCCATGCGCTGCACATTGTATCGATTTGAAGCGTGAGGATATGGGGAAACTCTCCTTCATTAAGGAGGTGATTGATATGGCTAGGAGCACCCCATAACCATGCTTTTGTTCTTAGCCTCATGAGGAGATGCACTAGAAACAAGGAGTTGCAGTGTCCTACAATAACACGTTTTGCCACCAACTTCATTACTCTTTAGTCTTTGCTTCGATGTCAGTTTGAGTTGAAGCAAATGTTTGTTTGTGATGAGTAGCGTGATTGTACTTACAATAGGAGAGAGGATGGGAGAGTCATTGCTAAATTGGTGTACACTAACTCCTTTTAACAAGGAGTAGAAGAAGTGTGCTCAGTTAGTAAACCTTTAATAAAGGTTCTGAGATTGGTTGATAGTGATAAGTCTACAATGGTTTATTTGTATGAGGCCATGGATAGGGCCAAAGAGACTATTCGAGCTTATCATGTGGACAAGGGTACCCTTGTGTTTAATAAACAAACAATGTTATGGGATTTGATTGATAGTCGGTGGGCAAAGATGTTGCATCGACTCATTCATGTAGCAACACTTTCCCTCAACCCCACATTTTCCTACAAATGCAACTTTGATTTTGATGGTGAGGTGATGGAAGGGCTCCATACTTGTCTTCATAAGATGGTCCCTGATCTCGAGATTTGCAGCACAATCAATCACGAGATAGAGAGGTATCGGGATGGTACTGGATTGTTTGGCTTTGATGATGTTATTCGTGAAAGGACCGCCTTGATGCCACATAAGTGATAAGTCAATAGAATTTAGAACTCTACATTTTTTAAATTCAATTATGTTTTATTTGAAAATTTAGTTAAGTTTCCTTTATTTTGTTGTAGATGTTTGGTGGTAAAACTATAGTGCAAGGGCACCAAATTTATAGAAATTTGCCATTAGAATCCTAAGTCAGACTTTTAGTGCTTCAAGATGTGAGAACAATTTGAGTGTATTTGAAAAAATACACTCAAAGAAGTGCAACAAGTTAGAACTTTGAACTTCAACTGAGCAATTACATTTATTGCAATTTATGACCCTCAAGAGTCAAAACTCATTAATTTTTTTATCACTCTTATAGCTTGAAATTCTCATGTCTAACTCTCTAAACATGCTTCCCTAACAGTACTAGAGATTGGGATTTTTGGTTGTTCTTGAGATGGAACGCTACTACTTCGTTATTGCCTGCAGTTGGTGTCTTCTACCTTCCCTTTCTCCCTCTGCAGTCTCCTCTCCCCCCTCCTATGCTCCCCGCCTGAGCCGATTCGTCCGCTCAGCCTCCACCAAGATAGCCTCTCATGGCTATGTCGGCCCAATTTTCCTTAGTCAAGGAAATTGCAGATTTCAATTCTTTGGTTGCTTCGGCGCCTAAGTTTCGAAAATCGAGCCCTTCATGCTTTGTGAAAAAGGAAAATGATATTCTCAAGATTGAGATCTAGGCCCCCGAGGCCTGTTCTCATGCATTGTTGCTTGCTAATCGCGTCCTCATAGGTCAAGTCATGGGTCTTTGGCCCTCTCTGCGCTTGGTCTGGACTTTGATAGAGAAGAAGAACTAGAAGCCCCTCATCAAGGGAGAAGTGGTCTCGTCTTTCTGCAATAAGGGTTTTTTCAATTTTTACTTTGAAAAAAAAAACGGACCGAGATTTGGTTTTTAGAAGCGGCCCTTACTTCATGGGAGCCCAAGAACTTTACTTGGACAGGTGGAGCCCTAGCTTCAACCTGGAACGTGATGTCCCCTCTTCGGTCCCTATTGGGGTGAAAGTCCCATACCTCCCCTTCCATTGTTGGAATGATGCAACCTTTCAACTAATAGGGAACTCATTGGGGAGGTACATTGACTGTGCAGAGCCAAAGGATGGACTCTTTGCTTGTGCAAGGCTCTGTTTGGAAGTAGATCTGGAAAAAGACCTACCCATTGTTGTCAATCTCCATATCGATAGATGGTCCCATGTTTAAGAAGTGGGCTATGACCAGCTCCCCTTAAAATGCAAAATTTTCCATGAATATAGGCAATTTGCCAAAGGTTGCCCCAAATCCCAAGCCACCATGGAGAAACAACAAGGAGATTCGATGAGCAGTGGCACTGGCTACAAGTTAAACAGAGAAAGGGCAACTCCAAACAATATATTGTGTGTTCAGCGAATGCTTCTGTCCCCCTCCTCCAAACGAGGGATCGAGTTAAAGCAAGCCAGATCCCCCCCCCAAGCACCTCTAGCCAAAGTGGGGGTGCTGGATCGGTCAACAACCGCTTTGTTGCCCTTGCAAGTGTCCCATCGAAGGAGAATAATCCCAACTATAACCTGAAAAAGACATTTGAGATCATGGGGCAAAAAAGCAAGCATCACTTTGCAGCAACAGAAAGAGATCCCTCCAATCAGCGTACTACATAGCAGTTCAAAAGAATCCTCAGAGGAAGAGGAGGATAAGAAGACTTCTTATCCTCCAAAGAAATGACTGGACCAGCAATAAACACAAGCTCAACTGACAAATAATCAGAGAATACAAGGGCTAAAGAGATTGCCAGAAAGGTTCACAAATCAGGTCGCAAATCCAATAAAGAGATCAGGCTTGAGCAAACTGAAAAAGACAAAGAGATGGGGTTTTAGAACACCATCCCTAGGCAATTAGCAGATCATGGGGTCAAAGGAGGAAAGAAAGGAAATATATCAAGTCCCGGGAAAGGGACATCATCTTCAAAGAGTAAATAATGAATATCTTCTCCTGGAACTGTACGGGACTTGGTTCGGGAAAAAGAATCACGGAAATGAAATCATTAATCCAAAAGGAAATACCATCAGTTACCCTTCTCTGAGAGACTAAGCTAAGCGAAGTATAAATCTCCTCCAATCAATACAAAATTTGGGGGAAAAGTCACATGGTGGCAATGAGCTCTCGAGGCACTTCAGGGGGCCTTTGCACGTTTGGAATCTAGCATAGATGCAACTGATAAGTTTTGCAAAGACAACCCATTGGATAGCAACTACCTTTAATATTTTAGAGTTTCATTAGATTTGTACTATTGTCAATGTATATATGCCATCCAATTTAGAGAAAAGCAGGAGTGTTGGAAGTCCCTTACGGAATTGTGAAACTCTGAATATGGACGCAATTACATCCTAGGCAAGGACTTCAATACTTCTCTCGACGAAAAGGAGAAACATGGGGGCTCTATTGTCTGTGATGCTTCCCAAGAAGATATGGAGAACTTAATGCTCACCCTTAGCCTTTTTGATGTCAAGCCTCCCAAATTCCTCTACACCTGGAACAACAAACGCTCAGGCCCTGGCCACATTGCTACTTGTCTTGACTGCTTCCTAGCCTATAATAGCCTCCTCTCATCGAACTTGTGCCTTAAATCCTTTATCCTCCCTTGGTGTGGCTCAGATCACCGTCCCATTCGCCCCCTCTCGTCCTCCCATAATTTGGGCCCTATTCCCTTCAGGTTCCCCCCCCCCCTTTGGCTGGACTCTCAAGGGTTCCTTAATTTGGTTTCAAACTCAAGGTCTCAATGGGTGGAGGGCAGCTCGATTTCTATTTGGGAAACCAAAATCAAACGACTTAAAGGAGATATTCGAAAATGGCTCAAGGAGAACAAATCGAAAAGACAGTATTCTACAAGAGACATGGAGCAGCAACTAGCATCTATTTAGGAACAAATAGAGCTTGCCTCGCTCACTCAAGAAGAGTTCCAAAAAGAAGTTGAGACCTTTAAGGCACTCCACACACTCCTCAGAAGAGAAGAAGAATATTGGCGGCTAAAATCAAGAAATACTTGGCTTTCAGTCGAGAATCGGAACACTAAATTCTTCCATAAGCGGGAAAAGTTTAGAGAAAGTAAAAACAACATCTCCTAGATTCAACATAGGGGGCAAACCATCAAAGAGTTCGAGGACATCAAGGACACTGCAATGCAACACTTCCAGGCTCTATACCAAGAGGTCTTTCTGATTCACCAAGAAAGTGAGGAGTATATGTTAGAGCATGTTCCCACCCTAGTCTCTGAGGCAATGAATGCTCTACTTGTTACCCCTCCAACCACTGAAGAGATCAGAAATGTAGTTTTATCATTTCTTACGGACAAAGCACCAGGTCCAGATGGTTTCTCAGCCAGTTTTTATCATCACTTCTAAGACCTGATAAACAAAGATCTGTGTCAAATGATAGGATATTCCTTCAAATGCTTCATCATGGGGGGAGGCATCAACTCTTCCTTCTTAGCCTTAATCCCCAAAGAATCAAATCCCTCCTCCTTTTCCAGATTCCGCCCTATATCTCACTGCAATGTCTCTTACAAGATCATCTCAAAACTCCTTGCCTCCACGCTAAAAAAAAAGTCTTCCCCATTTGATCTCTAGCAACCAGGGTGGCTTCATTCCAGGAAGGCAAATTTTTGACAATAGAGTTTTGATCTAGGAAGTTATACTCCAGCTAGAAAAGAGGGGATCAAGGTACAAAAATCAAGTTGGATATGGCAAATGCATTTGACAAGGTAGGGCACAGCTTTCTCCTAAAGGTACTAAAGAAAATGGGGTTTGATGCAACCTTTATAAAATGGATTGCTCTGTGCATCTCATCCCATGGATCACCCATCACCGCTATGGTCAATGGAAGAGTTGTGGACTTCTTCAAAGCATCCAGAGGATTGAGGCAAGGTTGTCCCCTCTCTCCCTTCCTTTACATCTTAATGGTGGATTCGCTGAGTAGGATACTGGAACATGAAAGAGAATCCTCCAGATTGTCAGGTATCCGATTCAAGACGGAGATCAGAAGCATCAATCAAGGGCAGTTTGCAGATGACACCATCTTGTTAGGAGGGGCCTCTGTGGTAATTGCTACGCAATTTAAATCTAATCTGGACAAGTTTCTTAAGGACTCTAGAGGGGCCACAAATGACAGCGAAAGCCACATTTTCACTTGGAATATCACGCCACAGAAAGCCAAGAAAATAGAAGAAATTTTGGGTTTCAAAACTGTCTGGGACTGGAAGGACTTCAAATACCTTGGTATTCCAACATAATTAAGGAGAACAACTCCCAAAGCCTAGCCAAGTGTCTTGGATAAAATCAAAACCAAAATAGTGAATTGGGGAGGGATATGGCTGAATAATGCGAGCAAGACCATTTTTGTGAAATCGAACTTATCAGCGATTCCATTGTATCAGTTTTCCGTTGTCCAAGCCCCTAAGTATGTTATGCATCAACTTGGTATATATAGCAAGAAATTCTTATGGGAGGGAGGGAAGTAGGAAAAAAAATTCCACTTAGTGAATTAGAAGACTGTCAAAACACCAAAACAACATGGGGGACTAGGAATACGTGACCCCACTCTCGTCAATACTGCTATGGAGCGCGAAACTTTACTGGAAGCTTAAGACACAACTAGACCAATGGTAGGCACAGATTCTGAGAGCTAAATACATGCATTGGCACAATAATAGAGAGACTCATAATGATTCAATCCAAGGCTCTCCTATTTAGAAACTCCTTCAATCCTCCTCATCTCTCATCTTGAACAACCTCTACACAATCTCAAGGAATGGAAGCACGATTAACATTTGGACAGACCCGATCTTGGAACACCCTCCTTTGGGTTTGGATCCTTCAATTTCCCCTCTGAAGGACCACTTATCGTAGGTTGGTGTCATTCTCTTGGATCAAATCTCTAGTTGGGATAGGCAAGGCCTCTGGAAAAGACGGAAGTTTGAAGACAACCCCGGCAAATTTGGTCCCGATTTTGGATATTTTGAAAATTAAATTAAATGGTTGTGCCCCCCTTGCTCAATCTACTGTAGATCGGTGGGATGGAAGAGCTCCTCCTACTCGGTAAAGGAAGGCTACTCTCATCTTCTCTTCAATGTGCAAATTCCCCCAAAATCTATGATATGGAACAAAATTTGGAGGACATATGCAATTCCCAAGGTAAACTTCTTCTGTTGGTTGCTCTCTCACAAAAGAATCCTCACTGCAGAGAACCTCCAGAAGAGGGGAATTGTTGGTACCTCTAGGTGTCCCCTTTGTGAGAACTCGGAGGAAAGCATTTCCCATCTCTTTCTTTTATGCCCATTCTCCATATCCGTTTGGTCCCTGGCTCTAGGTCCCCTTTTCCCTAGAACCAGTTGGCCTCCTGATCTTAATTCCTTTTGTGCCTCTTGACCCAAATTCTATGCGGGCTCCCTTCAAACCAAAATCTCCTTTAAAAAACTCTAGATCGCTCTCCCTAAATATGTTCGTTGGCATATTTGGTTATCTCGAAATAAAGCAGACTTTCGTTCTTCCCATCCTCCAGCCAAGATCACCACCCTTAAAGCTCTCTCGTCTTGTTTTCAGTTCCTACGCCCATCTGTCAAACCTTCTCTTGATCCAGAAGAATTGTCCTAGCTCAAGCCTTAGGCCTTGCCCACCCTTTCTCCTCCCCTTATGAATCATCCTTCTCCCCACCTCTCTGGACCCTCCACCTTACCCCGGACAAGTTTGCTTAATGGAAGCAGAGATCTCAATCCTGGATTCTCCAGTTTGACAGTGCCTCAAAAAGAAACCCAAGGGTGGCAAGAGGGGGAGGGATTCTCACTAATCCCAAAGGAATACTTGTGAACCAATATGCCTAGGGCTTGCAAAAAAAGTCCAACAACCAAGTTGAAGCTTATGGCCTCTATCTAGGGCTCCTTTTAGCCCACCAAAGGTGAATTACGGACATTACTACTAAATTTTCTTAGGGCAACATTGTTCTTTGCTTTGATAATTGCATTTCATCATTAATACATTAAGTCCACCCCATATCATCAGTACATTATTCAGATCTACACCAATTATACATCAGCATATGCAATTACATAGAAAGAAACAACATCACCATCATCATCAATGTAGTAGAATATAAAAGGAATAGCAGAAGAAAGCATGCACACACATAGAGACACCAAGATTGGTCCAAGACCAGGGCAAAACCCACTATGGGGAAAACCCTTGTAAATCTTCTTCTTCTTAGATCGTCATCAAATGATGCAGCAAAAGAGAGTACAACGATCCATAAATTTATCTATGTAGCAAAACAATAATGATATCCATGAAACAGATCTAATCATGCTAGGAATCAAAACCCTCATACTGATGGCTATAATATGTTGCCACAAACTGATGTCAATTGTTGTATACTGTTGTCACTATGTCAAACATTGTTGTCACTATCAATGAGCCCAATACATATGTTTGCAACAGATACTAACAAATCAGATCTACAGATATGTATAACAACAGAGAGAAACCCAGATCTACCAAATCACTGAAGTCAATTGAAGCCAAGATGTCACCCTAGATCTGAACTCTAGTAGCTCTCATCAAAATTGTCTGTGTGTGACCGAAACTTCCTGGCCGCTCTCTCGAATACTGTGTGAGGGTGACTATGACTGCTCGGTCACTCTCAGGAAGACTTTGTGCATGTGACTGGGGTGCAACGCACCTAAACCCTTGGTCGCTCCCTTGAAGTTATTGTGCATGTATCTGGGATAGCCTGGTCACTCTCAGGACCACTCCATGCAAGTGAATGGGGACCAATACCTCCAAATTTGTCTCTGAAGCCATAATCACTCCCATAAGCCTCGATGCCAGCATCCAAGGGTCTTTGGTCGCTCTCATAGGCTTATGTGCCAGCATCCAGGGACCAGAATGCCTTGTTCTATGCCAGCATCTGAGATCCAAAAGACCCTAACTCAGAGCGAACCTTTTGCCTATGATTTCGGACCCTTGAGCAAACTCCTTTCATCGAACTTGTGCGAACCAAGACAAAAGAGAAGAGAATATGTGTCCAAATGACCTTGAGGTCTTTTCTATTTATAGGTTTTCTTGAGGGTTCACTTGGGTTAAGACTGACCCAAGCAGTTACTCATGTGGTTAGGGCCGACCCATTCCATAATACATATATGAATAAAATAATTCATAACTCAACTTTCACTTGAGCAAATTGGGTGATCTTTAGGTCGATTTTGGTCCTCTCGAAAAGCGGAATCTAATACAATTATCATCTAGGTCATTTGAGTTGTCCAAGGTGGAATTTGACCGCAGTTGCAAAAATGCAATTACAATTTTAGGAGATTCCTTTATGGTCATAAAGCACATGCGCTTCAACTCTTCTACCCAAAACAAGTTAAATAAACTACTTCAGCAAGCCCATGGAATTCTCCCTTTCTTTGCTAACTTACAATTTTACCATCTTTTAAGAGCTTTAAACTCTGAGGCGGTTTTACAAGCTAATAAGGCTTTTCAATTGAATGAAGGGCAAACAGTTGTTAACATAACCTATGGTTTTTTTTACCCAACCCTTAGTTTCATTATGCAGGTTTCCCTAATCTTTCCGCCCCTCCTAAGACTTCTACTATTAAGGTGCACTTAGAATCCACCATAACATCCACCCCTTTCTTGGCCCATCTTTTCACCATCCCCCATCCCCAACTCTTTTGGGCTCTCCACTCCAGCAGCTCCACCTAGCACAGTTTGATGACCCATCCTCCATCTCTCTTGGCACGAGGCGCTTTGAAAATGGGCCAAGTGACATCTCCTGTAATGAAGGATCCGATAAGTGTGGGACCTCTCTTGTCTGTCTCTCGAATTATGGTTTCTCGCTGGAATTTTAAAGTGCTCCCCATGCGAATTCCCTTTGCGAGCGAGCCGCATTTAATCCTCCTGGTCTAGATCGGACGGCTCAACCTCTCAAATGCAAGGATGCATGAAGTGAAGGTCAATTCGGGTCGTAGAGCAATCATGGAGCCACCATGGGATCCAGGGGGCACGCAGCCCACTCCTCTGTGTCGCACGAGGCTCTTGTAGGGCTCATTCTATATATCATGGGGGTGCAAATTGAATTTCTTCATACCGTTGGAGCTTTGCAAGCACGGCAGGAAATTAGCTAGAGTTCAGCTCCTTTCGAGGGGCCTGGGTAGTCCATGGCTGGTCAAAGTTATTTCACAAGGCTCTACACCAGAATTGGCTTGGGGTTGTTCTTATACCCATCCCTAGGTGTCTTTGCATTCGGTGAAGCTTGTTCAACTGATCTCAGCTTGTCAAGCAATTGGAGAAGCGGTTCTTCATAGGTCCTCTACAATGGCATCAGGTTGTTGGGGCTATTGTCGTCCACGCTTGGTCAAGGTGGCTAGGAACTACTCCCACGATAAGGTCAAGGTCAGGATGTTCCCACCCTTAGCTACCTTCTCTCCACCAGCCTATGAAATGTGTATAGGTGAGCACGCGGAATTGCGTGCAGATATTTTTTATTTGCATGTGCTTCTTCATCAGTGAAGGGAGTCAAGCACTGAGAATCAGGAAACAATCGTGGCAAAGAGCAACCAAATTGCACCCCTCAAAGATGAGGTCGGGGCGCTCAAAAGCATGCTTAAAGATCTCCAAATTCAATTTGCCAAGCAAAATTCTCCGCCTGTAGAGGAAAACTCGGGCCTAGACCTTAACCGCACTTCTATTCCTGAGGACTAGTCAGTGTTAATTATGTATGGATTCCTATGTATCTCTCTCTTATCGTAGTTTTGTCGAGTATATACTAGTAGAATAATAGGAGTGTTGTTCAGCCTTGAATTTTTGTTGGATAATTGGGCCTGGTTTGATAGCCTACATATGCAAATCACAAAACCCAGTGATGTAATGCAACTGTAAATTTCTAGAGTGTATGTCGCATCCAAGTGCGGATTAATACCACATGATGATGAGATACATTTATATATGTGATGTTATTTTGTATTGGTTCTCCACTTTTGAGTCCTTGATTAGACAACTATCAGGGTTCAATAGGATTTAGCATCAACTTTGATGTATCATTTTTATTTGGCATCCACTACATCATATATATCAATGCTTTTTCCATACTTTTGTGCCAATATGTTTATTTGATGTCGTTGTCGCTTTATATATATCCTGAGAAAACAAAAAAA